>CAUYLG010073080.1:0-26377 GCA_963573385.1 Cacajao melanocephalus
ACAAAGGGCTAATATCCAGAATCTGCAAAGAACTAAAACAAATTTACAAGAAAAAAACAAACAACCCCATCAAAAAGTGGGTTAAGGATATGAACAGGCACTTCTCAAAAGATGACATTTATGCAGCCAAAAAACAAATGAATAAAAGCTCATCATCATTGGTCATTAGAGAAATGCAAATCAAAACTACATTGAGATATCATGTCACACCATTTAGAATGGTGATCATTAAAAAAATCAGGTGACAATAGATGCTGGAGATGATGTTTACTGCAGCACTGTTTACAATAGCAAAGACTTGAAACCAACCCAAATGCCCATCAATGATAAACTAGATAACGAAAATGTGGCATATATACGCCATGGAATACTACGTAGCCATGCAAAAGAATGAGTTGATGTCCGTTGCAGGGGTATGGATAAAGATGACAACAATCATTCTCAGTAAACTGACACAAGAACAGAAAACCAAACACTGCATGTTCTCACTCATAAGTGGGTGTTGAACAATGAGAACACATGAACACAGCAAGGGGAACATCATGAACCAGGGCCTTTCAGGCATTGAGGAGCTAGGGGAAAGACAGAAGGGGGTGGTGAGATAGGGGAGGGATAGTATTAGGAGATATACCTAATGTAGATGATGAGGTGATTAATGCAGCAAACCACCATGGGGCGTGTATACCTACCTATGTAACAAACCTGCACTTTCTGTCCTTGTACCTCAGAACTTAAAGTATAATAATTTTTAAAAAGTGGAAAAAAATAAATAAAAAATAAACAATGAGAAGATTAACTTAAATATGATTATCCATTAGGTATCTGGATACAAACACCTGTATTCATTCTGACAGACTCATCAGAATGACATATTGAAAAATAGTTTTGTATGAAAATATAAAAACTGGTTTGTCACTGGACATTTAGACTTTTGCTCCCCGCAGGACACTATCACAGACATATATACATAGCCAAGATCAGGAAATCTCCCAACCCTAAGGATAATAAGCACAAAGGAGCTGATTGGAAGCCTAGTTGTATTCTCTTATAAAATAGTGGGACAAGTGCCCTTGCTTAACTCCAAGAGGAGTCCTCCAACAGAAAGTGTTCACTTCTCTTTCATATTTTTCTGTTGATTGCAAAATGAGATATAAATATTTCTGTTTCTTTACTTCCCTGTCTTTCTCTTGATGAGTGTTGGCTTCAGTTAGCCATTTGGCTTGAATGAGTTTGACATAAAATAAGCTATGTATTTTCTGCAATCTACTTATTGCTAGCCAAATTTTTTAATTTTTTGAAAGAAAATTCCAAGAAAAAAATCTGCCTTGATGGCTTATTTAACTGATTTATATTCATGAGTATGTGTAGATGTGTAGATAATTTTATTTGGAAGGATGACTTCAATGTAAAGAAGTAAACGTAGCTTAAATGCAATGTTATTTCATATTAACAGTAAGTGTTATGTTAGACAATGCTAAAAAAACTTGTGTCTCAGTTTTCACAACTTTATCTTATCCCTTGAGGCAAATTCAAAAACAAAAGGGAAAAGTTTCTAATGCATCAGAGAACATATTTTGGCTTAATTTTTTTTTTCAATTCAAGCAACAGAAAAGAGAAAAAAGATGTCCTCTAAGGAATCAATTGAACCTGATAATAATTCAAAGAAACATTTCTCTTTTTGTTCTTTAATCACTAGTCATAAAAAACAAGTCAAAGAAGAAGAAAATGCATTCTGCAAATTGCTTTAGTGCAACCTGCAGAAAACCTTAGGCTAGTTTGAACAATGGCAGGAATTTTAAAATTGCAAAATTATAATTCCGTAATAATGGTGTTATTATTTCTCTGTTGTAGTTTGTTTCTGCTCCTGCTTATGGGCAAATGATTTTGTTTAATAATGATTATTCTCAAAGCGTACTTTAAAATAAATTAGTTCTTTAAACAAATAACCCCAGCTGGCCCTTCCAACATTTTCCCAACCTATTTTTTCAAGGAGAAAATAGGTGTATGTATACATATATAAGAAGTTAAAAGTTTTAACTTTAATAACTTTTCTTAGAAGAAATCTAGCATTATACTTGAAGTTAATCCTACACACTTGTTGCAAATCACAGTAACAAGTGTAGTTAAACTAATAGCTGTAACCTGAATATTCTTCAGGCCTAAAGCATAATTTGCTTCAGTAAATGACTATTTGCTTCCTTTAGTAAATGACTATTTTAAATTATATATACAGTGTTACAATACATGTCTTTACATGATATACGCATGCATACATTCATACATGAAAGAACTGTCAATTCATCTACTGAAACAAAGTGACAGGAAACAATTAAAATATCTCTGAAAAAATGAATTTAACATTTAAATAATTTGCTTAAAATGTTGACATTTAGAAATAAGTTGATACAATTACTGATTACAATATCAACCATATGGTACTTTACTAAATATGGATGCATCTGAACTTTTTATCTATTTGGTGCAAAACAGTTTAGTATGCCAACTGCCTTCCTTGGGCAAATCAGTCTGTTAATTCAGGTAGTTGAAAGCCAGTGGTAAAAAAACAAAACAAAAAACAAACAAAAAAAATAACGCTTTTTATTTAAAAACTGAGAAAAATGTTTATTCTTTAATATATCAAAGGATACGTTTTTAAAGACGTGGATAGAGTAGGATGGAATACACATAAATACAGTATTTTAGGAGATACTCTTTTGACCAAGCTTTTATTACAATCTTAATATTTGTCCAAAGACACCAGTAAAAGAGAGTGCAAAAGCAGCCCACAGAATGGAGACAATATTTGCAGTATATACATCTAACAAAACCTGATTTTTCAAACTAAATTTGTTTATTAGAGAAAGAAACCCTAAAGAAGAATCTACGAAAGACTTGAACAGACACTCCACGCAGGATACCATTTAATAAGCCAATAAATATTTGAGAAAGTAGTGACCTTCTTTAATATTACATATTAAATCACTAGAATGACTAAAATGTAATATTCTTACAATAGTACATTACTCAGTAATAAAAATAATCATAGGCAACTACATGCAACAGCATAGATGAATTTCCCAAATAAAATATTGAGAAAAGGAAAACACAGAAGTGTACAAAATGTATAATTCCATTTATAGTAAGGACAAAAAACAGAGCTAACCTACGTTTTTAGAAGTCAAGATAATGTCTACCCCTACGGGGGTGCTAAGTGAAATGGGGTACACAGGGTAGTTTTCTGATGTTCCAGTAAGGCTCTGCCTCTTGACTAGATGCCAGTTATGCAGTTGTGTCCAATTGTTTGAATAGTTATTGAGTTTGACACTTTGCTGACAAATATTATGCTTTACAAAGGGTTGAAACATGAAAGTGTATCTTCTGAATGCTTCCATTAGGATGAATAAAGATCATATATTTTGGAAAGAACTGTATCTTCTAAAAATTATTTAAAATAATTTATGTTTAATTCTTACTATTTCAAAGGTATCTATACGATAAACTTTTTGAAACATAGGGTTATTTCCAAATAATTGCCATTCATAATACAGTAAGTATCAGAGTTATATTGTACCTCTATTTGGTTTTACTTACAAAAATATCAATATGTAATATAGGTATTAGCAGTACACACACATAGAAAGATTTGAAGGATTCAGAGTGCTAGGTTCCATTATTTACCCTTCAGTTCACCTGCATGGACTCTGATAAAACCCATACAGATTATGCTGTATAATGGTGACCTACTGTAAATTATTAAAGCAGTATTATCAACGGAAACTGCTGTGTCTTCCAAGGAATAGGTTGAATCAGATCAACACAACCTCTGGTATTTAGTATACAGAAATTTATTTGGAAAAAAATATCTTCTTGGGATCTCCAAGATGGGAGGTCAAAAACAGTTTGCCTTTATATGTTAAGACCAGCAGTACAACTGAAACATAGAACTCTGATTAATTCTACTCTTTTCTGTCATAATATATTCATAGAGACTTTGATTTTTCTTGATATGCCACAAAACAACAAACATGATTCATACATGGCCTACAGACTATCACACATGCTCTACTATCAATTACATCCTATTGCTCCCGATGAGCAGAATGCTCCAAGTATCCTAGGTACCCTAGAAATTCACATGTCCCAGTATGAACAATATTTTTGGGAGCTGGTTTACAGTATTTTGGGAGAACTGGGGGTACATATCTCTTCCCAAGGACACATTAGGGGTGCCCAATTAATACTTTGAAATCAGCCATCATGGGAATATTTATATTTAAAAAAATAACAGAGCTAAAAATCAGGACCTTTTCTTTTTCCCTGGAGAGCTGGCTGTTAAATATTAATTTACCAGAACAACACTGGAGAAATTCTACAAATACTGAGGAGCTCACTGCACCAATTCGATTCAGAGGTAGAAAGGACCACTGGTCTAAGATGAGGAGCAAGTTTTGAACCTTATTCCTTTTCAGAAATAAGCACAACAGTTTCAGGCCTTTTGGGATTTTTAAAAGCAGCATATAGTACACTTGGGAATACTTTTCTGCTTCATTTATCACAAGCTGTGAAAGGCTGTTAGTTATAAGTAGGTCTCAGGGGAAGAGAGGGTTCTGAATTAAGTTCAAACTATGGTTTAAGTTTCCATGCCAATTGAGCTATATTATCCAAAACTTTTGATAGGACTGGCATTTTCCTTGGCAAATGGAGATGCTGAATGAGGTCTCTGATAAGACCTAATAGATAAGTTGCAATACAGATACCTTGGAATCTGGAGCAAAAATATGTTTACCATGACTGAGAAAAAATTCTACTTTAGAAACATCTCTCCATCTGCTACCGGTCTTTTCTGGAGAAAGTAATGACCATGAGACCATAAGTAAATATGAGTTTGAATTGTCATGTATGAGCTGCATATTATTGAGTTACCTAAGTCACAAGTTAATGGATGTTTCAGAAATTCATCATGCAATGGAAATTTCACATTTAGGACAGGACTCAAGAAAGTTCAAACAGCATGAGCAAAGCACATGAACTGCCACTGTTCCGACAAGAGACATGGGTATGAATTCTGCCAGAAAATGACTGTTCTAAAGAAGTTATTCAAATACTTTCTTTCAGAAAAGTGAACTGAGAAACACAGAGAGGGAAGTTTATCTTCTCTGCACTTCCCTCAATGGTCAAAATTCATTCTATGGAGTGTTACTATCCCTGAATTTTAGGCTGTATTATCTGACTCTTTGACAGACATTGACAGTCAGTTACATGCCATGTGGTGCAGTACTTCATCTGGCAGTAGTAGGAGGATCACAAGACTCTGAGCATCAGTCTCAGGTAGGAAGAACATCATTGCAAATGGAATTGGTGGTCATGGTAGAAGCCAATATAGCAAGCAGCCAAAATCCAAGAGTCGGATAATATTGAAGCAATCTAAGGATGTGCATAAGAGAGCCAGTTTGCATCCATAAGAAAATTCATTTCATACAAAAATTTAAAAATCTGAGCATATTTACTTGAAACAAACAAACAAAAACACTATATGCTTATTATGTTTGGGGTATTTTTTAAGTGATTTATGTATATTAGATCATTTAATCCCTGTGAAACTTCATGAGGTAGGTGCTATAACCTAGAAAATTTAAAAATAAAAGGAGATTAAAAGATATATAAGAAAATTATGAAAAATGAGAGACAGTGAACTATAAATGTAGGACAATGTAGCATCCAAGGGAAAAAAGTCAGTAAATGGGAAGATAAGTCACACAATAAATCAAACAGGTATGTATTTACAAAAACATAAGGGTTAAAAGCATGTACCAACAATGGAATAACAGCATGGTATACCTAGTGAACAAGAGTGCAGATTCAATCTAGGAAACTCCATTCAGTAATAATCAACTAACAACCAAACAAGAATGGAAAATTACATTCTACATAAATTTATGCCTTCAGTATAATCTGATGACAGAGAATATTGAGATGTTAAAATAACCAAAAAAAAAGAAAAGAAAAGAATTCATCAAATGGCAGCATGTGACCTCTCACACTACCACACTACTGCCTCCCCATTAAGAGGGAACAAAAGCAGTTGATTAAAAACTGCAAGGAACCCAGAAGGGGCCTAAGGTACTGATTTTATACTCCCAGTCTTAAAGGAATTTGACCACTTTCCCCATTTTCATTGCTTTGCAATGATTTTTAGAGCACTAATCTGGTTTTTGAAAATTTGGTAGAATTTCTCTGTTAAACCATTTGAGACTGATGTTTCTGGGCAGTTCCTTAATAATTTTCTTTATTAGAAAATTGGTCTGTTGAAGCCTCCTAACTCTGAGGGGTTAATTTTGGTAATCTATATTTTATTAAGAAATTAACCAGTTCATCTAAGGTTTCAAATCAGTTTTCATACAAGTCTGCAAAGTAGTCCTGCTAAACTTCTCATGTTTAAATATTTATTTGTCCTTATTTCTTCTTTTGAATATTTATGCCTTCTTCTGTTTTCTTTTGATTAGCTTAGCTAGTGGTTGGCTTGTTTTATACTGTGAAAGATATGAAAATACAGGAAAACGAATCCTTTGATGAAAGTAATAGACTATATGTCTATTGTAAATACATTTCTTTTCATGATTGCCTTCTAGTGGTTTCTGTGTTCTTCATTCTAGAAACTGAGGAGCATCTATTAGGAATCTATGAAGATGACTCATTACTTGCATTTTTTTTATTATTACCTTCTAATGATTTCTGTGTTCTTTATTCTCGAAACTCAGAAACGTCTATTAGGAGTCTATTAAGATGACTCATTACTTACATTTCTTTTTGTGATTACCTTCTAATGATTACTGTGTTCTTTGTTCTAGAAACTCAAGAACATCTATTAGGAATCTATGAAGATGATTTATTACTTATATAGTTTAAAATAGAAAAAATAATTAAATGTCAAATACTTAAAATAGAAATAACCACCATTCATTCCTGATTACAAACAAAATTCTTAGTAAAATATCAGTAGCACAATATTCCCTAAAGTAATATAATTTATAATCAAATGACAAAATAGTGCTGACTGGTGAGAAGAGAGATATTTCTATTATTTTGAAAACAATACAATAACTACTGTTAGGAAGACATTTGTTACCTGAAAGTGTTAGCTAGTACAGATTAGAGAACAAAATAAGTGCTAATGTCTTTTAAGCAATGTAAAAATTGTCAGTCTCACAAAGTGAATCATTAATTGAGACTTTTCATGCATCAGTATGTTTTTGAGAATTTGACAATTATTATTCATCCCTGGGGAAAAATGTCACCTAAACTTTCAAAGTCACAAATTTTGGCATAAAATAGTTTATCCTTTTGAAATTTAGTTATTATTGTCATATAATATAGAAACAGTACTACAAAGACACAGTCCTCATATACCTTCTTTATTATTAGTTGATTACCATTTCAGGAAAAAAGGGGAAATTAATACAAGTTGCATAATAAAACAAAGGTATTCTTCATTCTCCAAAGTGATACTAAATGAAGTTTAAATAAGCATTTGGAAATGTGGAAGGATTTGAGAAATGACAATGTACATGCAGTTGTTTCTACATAACCACTTCTATTTTTTTATAGCTATATGTGCTGAAATTTCAAACTCATAGATACACGAGGGAATAAAATAAAAATCAAGGCTTTCTTAGCTCACTTCAACTAAACTGTGTTTCTTAAGGAACCAGAATTCTCTAACAATTCTCAAGGTGAATTTATGCTATAGTTCCCTTTGTATTTATGCCAATTAGATAATGTTGATTCAGGTTTGTGTCAAAATTGCTATCATTTTTTGTTTTGTTATATATATATATATATATATATATATACATATATGTGTGTATAAAATTGTACTTTAGGTTCTGGGGTACATGTGCAGATCATGCAGCATTGTTGCATAGGTACATACATGACAATGTGGTTTGCTGCCTCCATCCCCGTTGTTACCTATATCTGGCATTACTCTCCATGTTAACCCTCCCCAACCTCCCTACCCTCAGCTGTCCCTCGCCTAGTCCCCCCCCAACAGACCCCAGTGTGTGATGCTCCCTTCCCCGTGTCCATGTGTTCTATTGTTACCTTCATAAAAACAATTGAGAAACTACCTTCCAGTTTGAAGTAATCTGAGCAGGTAACCTGCCAAAATGTTTTGTAACGTTTGCAGGTGACTGAATATTTTATCTTTCACAGCAAATAAAAACTATTGTCTTTCTTGATTCCTATCTCCTACAGCACTTCTTCATCTTTGAAGACTTTATATGGTTTAATACTTCCCATATATGTAAAGGAGATTAAAAATATTTTAAAGGAAATTTAATATATATTAAAAATATTTATCAGTTAATTAAATATTATAAGTTAATGTTTTTCCAAATATATATACACAGGAAATTGACTCAAGAAAGGAAAAATATGAATACACAGATAATTGCAGAAAATATAATAAAAATTCAAGAAATACATTAAAGCTCTCAGATAATATAACTTGCCAGTGAGTTCCTTTAAGCTTTCAAAGAATGGATAATTCAATGCTATATAATCTTTCAATGTTTCCCTTAGGTTGCCAAGATATCTAAAGCTTAATTCCAGACATGGAATTTCAGTATATGGATATCTGAGGAGGATAAAAGAAGTTAAAACAGCTGAACAATCAAACCTTATGAAAGAATAAGATCTGGAAGAATACACAGCACAAAACTATTAATATTAGCTCAATTGGCCAATTAATTTTATTCCATCACTGGCAGACGTATATTGATACCTAATCTAGAACTTATTCTCTACAGGGATTCAACCACTTGAGGTTTCTTTAAAATCTACTTTTGTCTTATTCTTCACTCTTTGAAAGTTATAAATTCAAATGCCTCATGGAGGGAGAAGACAAAAAATAAAAGAGAGAAAATAACTAATTTACTAAGTCAGCATCCATTATTGGTCTAGATTGAATAATGTTAGTGTTTTCTCATATAGGCTCATATGCACAGAGCATATATTAAATCAGTAGCAAAAGTTTAGCCGTATACATATATTTATAAACAACTCAGAAACATTGCATAGGAACAAAAAAAGATACAGATGTTGAAATCATAAATAAATTCCCAGGCAACTGAAATCAAACACCATGATGAATTTAGATTTATCCCTTAAATTAAACAATAATTTATATTATAAAGTCACTTCACACCTCCTGGGCCACTAGAAAATAAAATGTTCACAATTACATTAACAGCTGTCTCTAGAGAATTCAATTAAACTGTTCTTCAGTTAAAATTACTAGGAAAATAAAAACAAAATTCTTAAACTAAAGGCTAATCAGAAACTGGATTCATTCACACTCATATTAGAAGGCTACTGTCTATTATTACTTAGTTTTTCATTGTGAATATCTACTCCCTCCTACAAAAAAGAGTGTTATACAGATGAAAAGGAAGAATCTAAATTTTTGGTTTCTTTATGCAAATAATCCATCTGAATTACTTTGCCTAAAAAGTCCAAAGAAATAGCTGGTAAAATAAATCCAGCCTACTATTCAATATACTCAATGTGAAATAAAGTCATGCTCAGGCACATAGGTCTTTAAACTCTTAACTCTTGATTTCTTAGAGAATATACTCCACCAAAACTGGAGAGTAAATACTGGAAAGGAAGATACGAGATGAAGATAAATGGGATTCATCAGAGAGGAGAGGGGAAGCAAATTCCCAAGATAATGAAAAAAAATGGTAATTTTCCAATGCCAGACATGTAATGACTTCGTGAATAAAAAGATCCCATGAGAACAGAGAAACAGAGAGGTATTGAGGATAATTTTACAATTCTGTCAGTCAGTTTGTGTGCTGAGTTAATGACAGGTACATAGGAAGAAAAAGCAACTGAAGAGAATGAATAACTCCAGGATAAACAAGCAAAATAATGTATCCAGTAAAGTATAAGTGTCTTCAATAAAAAAATGCGAGAAAGTTTGGTTAGTGTCACAACTAACAGTGGTATTTGCAAAAACCGTAAAATGTGAATCCTGAAATTTGACCTAACTAGGAAGTGGGATGTTATTATTTCAGGAGGATGACAGTAGAAGTGCCGAATGGGAGAACACTGTGAGCAATACTTTTCTTCTACATTCTAAGTCAGTAAGTAATGTCTAACACTGAAAAAGAAACAACTCTATAAGCTATATTACTTAGAAATTTGGAAATATGTATTTTTAAAAAGAGGATGATGGAGGGTATAAGAGAAGTAGTAATTAATGAAGGCATAGAAAGAGCATTCTATCATCAGCTTTGTAGTATTATTAGATATTTTCAAACAAAATGGAGTACTGCTATTAAGCAATACTTTGTATTTAAAAGGTTTATGTTTAGCCCCAATTTGGCCACTTACTGTGTGACTCTGCATAACTAAAGAAACCTCTATGTTTTAATCATTTCCTCCTCATGAAAATAGGGATAATGAAGGTAACTACCTAAGAGAGGCATAAAAGTATAAACGAACGAATGCATCCATGGCATTTATTTTAAATATATACATTACCTTTATAAGAAGTGGCAATTGTGTTGTTTATAAGTAATATGAAATATTAAATGAGAAAAATCTCTTGATGACAATAATACATTTACAAAGGGATAATTCATATGAATTATGTATAAAACCTGTACAAAGTTTTAGCAAGTTGAGAGAGGTAAAAGTTATGAAAAATTCTGAATATGAAATTATTCCATTTAAAATTGCTCTTAATTCTAATAAAGATATATTTTCATGCTGCTTAATTTTATTTAGAGATGAATGAAGAAAGGGTTAAACTCGTTATGTAAATGGAAGAGGTGCTGTGAACATCAGCATTTTTGGTAATTTTTAAATTGAACCTAAGGTGTGCCTTTTTCAATTCAGCCTCTTACACAGACTTCAAAATTTCTTTCTTTTTTCTATCACCGTCTTTACCATTGCCTTTTTGCAGCTTTTATTTAAGCAACTGGATATGAATCTCATTTTACCATTAAGGTTTGTAATTAGTTATTCTAATTCGAATATAAATATCCTTTGGATGCAATGGGGAAGGGTTCATGAAGAAATGACTTAAAAATCTATGCACACCTATAGTCTTAGTCTAAAGATAAGCACTTAAAAGAGTGTGACAATAGTCCTGAACTTTAAGGAAAGCAAAGTAGTTCGCAGACTTCCCCTTCTCCCCCTAAATGGAATACTTACTATAAACAGAGGCTGATCTCATAGAAACTATTAACTTTCCTTATACATTGAGGAATTTAACCCCCCAATGTGAGACATCAATGGAATTTACAGTGTCAAAGTAATTTGTCTGAATATACCTGAAAAACCATTTACACTTATGAATATATCCTGGTAGAGTGGATAAAGAGTCTGGACGAAGATGCATTCTACTTTGCTGGTTCAATCTCTTCCTAATGACTGCTGTGTGCACAACAGTTAGTTGTGAAATCCTCTGTGGCTTAACTGCACAAGCATCCCACTAAGTGACCTGGTAACTTTTAAGATCTTCTGAAAAAAAAAAAGATATAAAATTTCACCACATTTTCCTGCAGAGGTGATCCTGTAAAAGAAACACCGTATGTATTTACTTCAAGGATATTTTAAAAGAACTTTTAAAGGTTTCTTTCTTTCAAAATACTTCAATGATCTAAATACTGTATTTGATCAGTGATCAAATACAGGCCCACTGTAGGGATAATTCAGTAGTTCCCTAGCAGAGAAACGACAATGGGTGACTGGACATAAAACAAGGGTTTTTTTGGAAAGACTTGGTGGAAATGTATAATCCAGGTAATTGCTGGGGTGGGCAAGCTAAGGTAGGATGCTTGTGACTGGCAAGGCAAAAATGAGGCAGCAGAGGCACCTCAGGGAAGAAGTTGCAAGCCCAGCCTGGAGCTCCAATGTATAGATTTGAATTCCAGCTCAGTCACTTACTAGCTGTGTGCTGTACGATTATTTTCACCACCTTGTGCCTGGGTTCCTTATCTGTGTAATAGAGATAATGATACTACCAACTACCATACTACAAGATTGTGGTGAAGATTACATTAACTCCTGTACATAAGTGTTTAGAAAACTTCCTGATCTATAGCAAACCATAACCATCCTTTCATTATGAGAAGCATTCAAAAAGAACATCCAATTGGGCAACCCAAACTATAAATTTCCTACTCTCCAATTTTGTCCAGGTCTGTCTCTGATTATTTTTATTACCCCAGATTTGTTGCACTGTGGCCTTTAGAGATCATTTCACATCTGTGTGAAATACTTCATGTGAAAATTCAAGCAGAGGACTGACCTCCCTCAAAGGAGGATTAACTCGTAAATGATTGCCAAGCACTCAGAACACTTGAAGAGTTCCAAAAATATTGCTTGTTAATTCTCCTCATCCTGTGAAGGGCCAGCTGATGACAATCCTAGCCTGAAGTGTCTCATTTCATATAAATATTCAGCCCAAACTTGTTGTGAAATTTCCAATTTGTGAGTGGCCAGAGGGCACACCAAGAAGACATTCACTGAAGAGCGTCACAGTCTGCACCTGGCATAAGATTAGTGGCTGCTTAAGGAAAACGTTATTTCCGGCATTCAGCTTTCAGTTTAGTTTATTTTTTTACATTTTCACATCTGACTAGTTAAGTGGGCTTTACATCGCCATCTTTCTGTCATATATACAAACATCATATGGTGAAAGGCAATATTACCCAAGAAAAATCTGCTAGGTTGAGATTACAGAAATAAAGAGCAGTTTTTGGTGTATTTAGTAAGGTCTTCAGATGACATCATAGTCACAATTTTTATCACAGTAAAACCCTCTAGGAAAAACCTTTAATGGTCCCAAAGGCATCTTCAGCAAAAGTACAGGATGAAATGTAAAAGGAAACAGTTTTTGTGGAATTGTGAATCGCACAGAAGTACAATCTAGAGATAAATATTCATAAGTCATTAACAAATTCCAGATCAGTTCATGATTATTCATCATTAGAGCACATGTACTCCATTTTATATGCATTATTCATTGGCTTTGTTTATGAACATCTTTAACTGATTAATGGCAAATCCTGATGAATATTCCCAAATTGTTCAGACTGAAGCATAGATCATAATGAATGAAGTCATGTATTGCTTCTTAGGAGTGTGAGATGAATAGCTGATACAGAAAGAAAAATAAGAAATTGCAATGGTTTTTGCAAATATGTCTGGTTTAAAAATCTGAGGGCTTAACTTTTTATTAGTAACACATTGACAATCAACATCCAACTCTTGAAGCTATTGAGCCTTGGCTACAAAGTCAGAAAAGGTGATGCAAGACACAGCCAGGAAACACGCCTCAAGCATTTTAGAGAGTTTCTCTGGCCCAACTTTCTAAAATCAAGGCTCAAACCTTGAAGAAGTACACCATGCATTTAAATTGCTTCCTTCAATAAGGTATTAAATACTAATTTTTAACTCAATAATATTCTTGATCATCAAACATAACTATTTTTTTGTAAGAGTGAAGATTTTTTAATGAAGAATTATTTTAAAAGTCAGCCAAAATAAAACATTAAAAAACAGACAAAACAAAAGAACAAGATTGTCCATATTTTCGTCTGACTGAAACTTAGTAAGACGAGTCCTGGTATGTATTTGTGTCTAGTCATGAGTCAATTTTCACTTATATTTTTCTTATTTCTATACTTTAACCTGATTTATATCAAGATATTTATTGTAAAACTACATATTCTATAAAAAAGTGGGAAATAACCCTCTCATATTATTAATTGCTATGACATGAAAAGAGTGAAGGCTAAAATGACTTTTGACACAGGCTTTAGTTAGAGTTTATTGCTAAGTTATTAGCAGAATAGTCCATTGAATCAGAGCGAGTCACAGGATGAAGATATATCCTTTGGGATATCTAGATAAAGTGGAAAATCTTGACTAAAAAATGAAGTAGGTAGTAAGACCAAGTGAAAACATAAGACAGGAAATTTAAGAAGAGTTTTTTATTGAAGCTAGACGTATAACTGTGCTCGATGTTTATATTCTGAAAAGCAAGAACAATGGGGCAAATTGTAACACGTAAGGAAGACAGTTTCCTTTCTATTTGTAGCTTCCTTTTTTTTTTTTTTTTTTTTTATAGATTTGTGGATGGCCTGAAGCTGGTAAATCGACAATTCCTAAAATAGAAGAATACTCTGCTTAAGACAATCAAATTGTCATGCCATAGCATCTGGTATTACTTCAGGCTAATCATTCTTAATCAGGTTATACACTTCAATCATTTCTTTTTAGTTCAGAGCTTCTACAAAATGTGGAGTTCCGAGTCTAGTAATCCGGAGTATGCAGGTTACTAGTCTCTGAGATTTTTTTAATACATAAGCACCTTGAATGAGAATGTTTAAGTGGGGGGTGGCAATGCATGTGTAGATTAAAATGTTCCACAGATGATTATGATCCCTTATGGTAATATTCAATGTGTTTATAGCATATGTGTTACATGATTTCTTTATTGTCCCTAATCTATTCCTCTCCATGTATTCATGCTCTGACCTAAAACCTCGTAGTATCCTCCCACTCAAACTCTGGAGCTAGCTCTGTGACTTGCTTTAGTCAATGGAGTGTCTATTCAGAAGCAGAGACTTGAAAAAGATTTTCAAACTTTCATTTGTGCCCTTGTATCTGCCACTATATGAAAATAGACTAAGGCTAGACAATTAAAGACACGTGGGCAGAACTAGTTGCTTCAGTCTTTCCACAGCCAGTCTTCACCAGCCTACAGCTGCCTGGTAGATTCTCAGCCCCGTGAGGGAGCCCGGCCAAAACAATCTAGCCCAGTTTAAGTCACTGAACTGAGGGCTTGTGTATTAATAAATGGTTATTGTTTAAAGCCATTGAGCTATCAGGTGTTTTGTTCCGCAGCATTACAGTGTCAAAAGAAAATTGATACACTACTTTCAGCAATAAGTTATTTAGGCTGATTCTGATTTATGATTCCAATTACAATTCTTTAGAAAATTCCTTAGAAAGTCTATCTACAATTTTTCAGAAAATCCACTACTTTCAGCTATAAGTTACTTAAGCTGACTCCAATTTATGGTTCCAATTACATTTCTTTAGAAAATCCAATGCAGCAGAGTAATTCCAAGTCGGTAATTTCGGTCATATGAACCACCAAATGTGATTAGCACATGATACATATAGTAAAACACTTTAATTCATTGTTATTTCATCATAAATGTCATAGCAATATCCACTGAACCTAGTGAATTCTGTAACTAAAAACAAGCTAAATAATAATGGAGCAAATGATGCATACACATTTTAAGAATTATTTTATAGATTGACACTATTACATTAAAAACAAACATTGTTTAGGCAGGCAAGGTGGTCCACACCTGTAATCCTAGTACTGTGGAAGGCCGAGGTGGGTGCATTGCTTGAGCTCAGGAGTTTGAGACCAGCCTAGGTAACATGGCAAAATCCCATCTTTAAAAAAAATACAGAAATTAGCCGAGTGTGGTGGTGGGTGTCGGTAGTCCTAGCTACTCAGGAGGCTGAGGTAGGAGAATCACTTTAGCCCAGGAGGTCCAGGCTGCAGTGAGCCATGATTAAACCATTGCACTGCAGCCTAGGTGACAGAGTGAGATCCTGTCTCAAAACACTAACACAAAATATTGCTTCTTTGTTGTACATAAATATATATACGTCACATATATGTACTACATACATAGTAATGAAATAAATAGTATATAAAAGAAAAACAGTTATCGTATCTCTCAATTGTAAAAATAAATTAATATTACAGCATATATCTCCATTGGCATATCATGCTAATTGATCCCAAATTATTTTCCGTGTTTTTATAATTAATGTGCCATGAATCTGTTTGGATATAATTAAAGATTTCATTTCTCAACATTATTTCAAAAACTGATATATTACTATATAGAGAGAAGATATAGAGATGTATTATATAGCGAGATGATATATATGGAACATATATATAACGAAGATATATCATGTACATAGATACACTACGACATCTATAAAAAGAGAAAGATCTAGTACAGCCAAACACATTCCTTGTTTAGATCAGAAGGTAAAATCAGAAACAGGAATCAGCAAAAAGAAAACTGAGAAGGAAGTCAGAGAAATAAGAAAACCAAGAAAATGTTGTATCTTGTAAATTGGAGAATTCAGTGTTCCAAAAAAGAGACAGTGATTAACTATTAATATGTCACCTGCTGCTGGAAGCCATTAACCTTCCTGTGAACCATGTCCTGGAAGAGTTGGTACCTATGTCTCTACCTTGGGAAACATAAAACATGGAAGTCATGTGAGGGGCTGAGGTTCCCCAGGAGAGCAAAACACTAAGCTTAGTGAACTTAGTGGAAACAGACACAAACTTGTCATGAATAACTGAGTGATTAGCAATCAGATGTAGATTCAAAATGTGAAAGTCCAAAATCTAGGAAGACTGGAGACAGCAGGATGCATAGACAACGTAGAAGTGAGGGAAGAAAAGATATCGACAATATATTCAAAAACCCCACTCTGTTTTCCAATGTAAAGATTCTATGTGGGCCGGGTACAGTGGCTCATGCCTGTAATCCCAGCACTTTGGGAGGCTGAGGGGGGTGAATCACAAAGTCAGGAGTTCGAGACCAGCCTGGCCAACATGGTGAAACTCCATCTGTACTAAAAATAGAAAAATTAGCTGGGCGTGGTGGTGGGTCCCTGTAGTCCCAGCTACTTAAGAGGTTGAGGCAGGAGAATCGCTTGAACCTGGGAGGCAGAGGTTGCAGTGAGCTGAGATCACACCACTGCACTCCAGTGGATGACAGAGAGAGACTCTGTCTCAAAAAAAAAAAAAAAAAGATTCTATGTGTTCATTACATAATGTGCCATGTAATACTAGTGGGAAGTAGGGGAGAAATTTAGGGGTGATTAAGATCTTGACAACTTGCACAGAAGTTTTATTTTTTGCATAAAATTTTGAAATACAATTTACTCTATCTCCATAGTTTTTTTCTTGTACAGCAAAAGCTAATATAAAATGTGAATTTAATGAGCTAACCATGTTACTACAAAAGGTAGAGTTCTGAGTCTAGTAAGCCAGAGTATGCAGGAGAATATTTTATGGAGAATATATGTGGCAGCAAGGGAAGACAGATGATGGAAGTGGTGAAAACATGCTTTACAAAGAAGGTCGAATTCACATACAGCTACCTAGAATGCACTTGACTATAGAAATTATGAACCCCACAATAGAAATTTAGTTTCCTGAGTTTTGTATTTCGCACCTTTCCAATCTATGATTCAGTAGCATAACTTTTCGTGACAATAGTGATATTTAAATACTCTTGTATTTAAGGGTCTAAGTGATTTCAGCTTTTTCTTACAGTAATGCAAAAAATAAAAATAAAGAAAAAAGTAAAAGGAGAAGAAAAGGAAAAGAAAGCAATAAGGTATTTTATAACTAGGTCTGAGTGCTAGTAAAGTGTTTACTAAAATGTAATGTAGATTTTCATTTAAAAGTTTTCCTATACTAATGAACAGTGCTGTAGTAATGCTGGGAGATTCTGGAAATACCATCAATGTTAGCAGATGTCAGAAGAAATAATTGAAACCTCAGGTTGAGGTGTAAATTCTCTTAGATCACAGAGGTCATTTTGCTACGGTACAAATAGAGAGACTGTGTCTGAGGAGAATTTTTGGAGCAGTATCTCAGAATTCTATCAGAATAATGAAGCCATTTTACCTTCTTGGTAAGGTTAATGAAGGTTTTGTTTGTTTGTTTGTTTGTTTGTTTTTTAGACCAAATGCTATTTTTATTACACTTAGACTGAAGTAGCTCAGATATTAGGAATTTGATTTACTTGCAGGCATCATGAGTCTCATGTTTTATTTTATTTCAGGATTGTATTTTCAGGGCTAGACATTTTAGTCATCAACAACCTTAGCAAATGAGGCAGGAAGGTTAAAAGGCAGCAGCAAAATGGTAATGTAGAATGAAGCGTAAAAACAAATGGTGGCAGAATAATTCAACCCAAGTTAGCAGGCTCATGGTCAGAAGACCATTTGTTTTGCACAAAACTGGCTTGTGCAAAAAATGATGTATAAGAGTAGGCAGACATGGGGAAAAAAACTACTGTTAACTCTCTCCCACAGCAAATGATGATGGAATTTAGGAAAATAATAATTGTTTTCACGTATGCATATGCTCCTCTGTAATTCATTTCTATAAAAATCTCCTCCACCATCACCTCTCTTATTTAGAAAAATGTGTCACACCTGCCCCAGTATCCTGATAACAGATTTTCTCTAAATTTTAAAATTCTCTTTCCTTCTCCCTTCTCAATTTTGATTTCTTTTTCTTTATTCTTTTAAATGTTCATTTCAGGATTAGTAAATTACAGTGTTTCAAATAACTATATTTGTAGGCAAGCAGAGTATGCAATCATGGGCTAATGTAAGTAATTTTAATAGACAGGTTGAATTATGATAGTGTAAACTTGTCATATTTTAATAATATCCACTGATTTCAAGGTATTTGGAGTTCCAAATTTGCTGGGCTGCTGTCACTTTGTTCACGATATGCAGAAATACTCAAAAGTTCCCATGTGACCATGAATATTTTCTTAGATCCACTGGGGTCAGGGCCAGTCATGATTTTCATGGTTTACTTAATTTCTCTTCCAAGATTATTAGAGATTCTTTTAGTCTAGTCTCTTTTATGTAATTGTTTTGCTCAAATCCTAAAGGAATAGAGCCATAGTGAAACTAGTTTAGGTTCCAGGATCAGAGTAAAAATCAAAAAGTCTTGAAGACTTGAGAATGTTGGCTTAAATTCTACACATTTTTATAGATCTGGATAAGAAAAATTCTACTTTTTAGTGGAAATTAATGATGTCCTGCATTTTGCATATGGCTGGATAAAGATTCTTCTACCTTAAAAATAATTTAAGAGGAAGAAAACAATGTAAACTATCTTTGAAAAGCTATAGAAAGCTCTTAAACAAAAAGCGAAAAGTAAAGGAATGCTCAACTATTACTTTCATAAATGTTCTTAAATTAATATTATGGTTTGTAGATGTTTGAACAGTATATTAATTAAAAGTATGTATTTTTCTGCCTTTATTACTCTCAAGTCAGTTGATCTTAGAAAATTTATCTGGTCCTATTTCATCCTGAATGTGAGAAAAATATCATTAGTCCTTGTATTAAGCTGTTTAAATAAAAAACTATACTAAAATTTAATGCCTCTGTTACATATACAATTACAAAGAGAGCTATTCTGTGCTATTGGGGTTATAACAGCTTCTTTTACATATATTATAAAAATATGAAAATAGTTAAGGAGGTTATGAGTATGGTGAACTAATATCATGCTGTCGGTAGTTTAGCCAATTTTATTTGCTCTTTTTTGACATCCATTTAAAGAAAGTGCCATTTACACCTGGACTTACCTGGAGGGAGGTAAGTCCAGTGGATATATGGGGGAAAGAGCTTTTTAGGGAGGTGGAACAATTAGAGCTGAAATTGAAAATGGGAGCATGTTGTGTCTCTTTCAGGACATCAAGGAAGCAACTGCTGTAACAAGTGAATGAGGAGGAGATAAGCAGGAGACGACACAGGCTAGGGAGGGCCAGATCATATAGTGCCTCATAGGCTTTTGTAAGGACATTGCTATTGAAGAATGAGATGATATTCCCTCGTGGGGTTGGAGGAGAGGAGTGACGTGGTCTGGTGTATATTTTATAGGTAACATATTGGCTATTGTGTTGAAAATAGATGGTGGAAGACAAAAATAACATCAGGAAGATCTGTTAAGAGTTTATAGTGACAAGTCAAGTAAGAGATGGTTGCTTGCAGGAGGTTGGTTGCTGCGGATAGGGTTGATGTCAACTGAGATACTGAAGGGTTGGAGGAGAAGATCAGGACTTCATCTGAAGACATGTTATGTATGTGATGACTGTTAATCATCCAAGTTAAATAGGCAATATAATATATATATAAATCATATAAACATATATAAAAATCTGTAGTTCAGGAGAGAAGTACAGCTTAGAAATACATATTTCTAATATGTATTTCTAATACATACATATTTAAAGTTTCAAAAAGTGTAAATCCGAAGCCACAGGAATGACTGAGGTCATAAAGTTAGTGTCTGCAGGTAAAAAATAAGAATATCCAATTCCTTAACCTAGGAATAGCGCAACATGAAGTGGTCATGGAGAATAGAAAGAACCATAAAGCTGATTGGGAAAAAGTGGATGGTTAGGTAGCAGATAAAAAGAAAGGTAGCTATACTAGAAGCTGAGGAGAGAAAGAGTGCATTATTAAATATGATTAAATAGTGAAAAATATGCCTTTTAAGGGCAGAACTTTTCACCTGACATTTTTCATTTTTGGCTAATGTTTAAACAGTGCCCACATACGTAAGTATTTAATAAGTATTTGTTCAATGCAACTGATATTAATAGGTTGAAGAAAATGAATATTGAGGGCCAGCCACTGGATTTTGCAATGTGTATGTCTTTGGTAGACTGATCAGAATGCATTAGAAAGAGAATGACAGGAAAGAAACTGAAAACAGTAAGTGTAGAAAATGCTTTTGACTTTTACTGAAGAAGCTAGAGAGGAAGATGTTATCAGGAGGAGATTTTATTTAAAAATAAAAACTATAAAAGTATGTCTGTATATTCATGAGAATGATACAACAATAAGAGAAATCAGAAAACCAATGATTCAACAGAGAGGAGTGAATTGTTAAATTGATGTCCTTCAGTAGATGAGAAGTTATAAGACCTAATGCTCATGTGAAGAATCTAATGTATATATATAATAATGTCTATAGTACCAAGGGAGAAGGAAAAATTTTTCAGCTTAGGTTTACTTGTATAGGTAAGTAGCACACATACTACCTACTTGCATATATGATGTGGGCATATAAGACTTATCTATCTACTGTTCCCGGTTTCTTGAAGTGGGAAGCAATCTCACCGTTCAAAAGTGAGAACTGGGAAGAACATGTTAGCTGTAAGAGGACAGATGAAAAAGGAATGGCATAGTCATCTAGATCAATCATTAGAAAACTTATTTTATAAAGAACCAGAGAGTAAATGTGTTAAACTTTGGGAGCCATATGGTCTCTGTGCGACTACTAACCTCTGTCATTATAACATGAAAGTAGCAATAGACAATATGCAAGTGAATGAACACAATTGTGTTCTAATAAAGCTTTATTTTGAAAAGCAGGCAGCAGGCTAAATTTGGCCTATGGGACATAGTTTGTTAACCCCTGATCTAAAGATGAGAAAGTAAATGAAAAAATAAAATACAGTATGATCATTTGGCAGCTTTATACATCTAATTTTAGCTTCATTGGTGCATATGTCAGGGGAACCAAGGTTGTGATTGTCTCAAGTAAAGAGGACAAAGTATGAGTAGGCAAAATGAGTTAAAGTTTTTGCAAGGAGGAACATGATGATTAGCTAAGTAATTTGAAAAAGAGAAAAATGTGAACATGAAGGGGTGTGAGGAACAGTTAAAAAGTGATAGAATCAGTGAACTGTAGATTTCAGTATATTTGAAAGATCATCAGTGGTAAGAAACTGCCAGTGGGCTACAAAGATAAGACGTGGCACTTGGATTCCTGGTTGCATGCGATTGCTATCTTGGAGGTGGTGGAGTTAGTATTAAGGGAAAAATATACGAAATGCCCATGAGGACACGGCAAGGTGGAGGACAAGATCACTGGAGAATAAGATATCAGAGACAGGAGAGGCCAAATTTTAAGGGATTACTGGGGAAAAGTACGAATGTTACCCAGGAGTCAAAATGGTCAAGACATGAAGGGAAATGATGTAAGTAAATGTGTGGTCAGTAAATGACAGCACAAGGAGCAGTAAGGAGTATTACAGTATACACATATGAGGAGTATTACACTATGTATATATGAGATCCACAGTTTGGGTTTCTAAGTTAGAAAAACGGAGAATATTTTGGATGTGGTAATGAAGATCAAGGAAGACAACTACGTCACTTGAATGCCCAGGCCTATAATGAGTGTATAAGACAAGATAAATGCCTCTGGGATGGCTGCAAGGGAAGCTGTGGAAGAGAGCCACATACCAGTTAAAACAGGAAGTTAAAATGAAATCTCAAAAAGAAGTGTAGGATAGGGAGGATTTTGCTGATATCCAGTACAAGGAAACTGATGAAGCTTATTAGAAGTAAGTGATGAATGGGAGATAAAGGAATGAACAGATTCCTGATTTGGAGAAAGGAAATGATGGATGGTACTGGAAGACTGAGGTTCTGAAACTGATTAACAAAAACAAGATATAATAATATAAGAAATGATGGCCTGAAAGCCATCATTAAGGTGATAAGTAGGAAGTGGTGAGGAAATGAAAAGAGAAGAAACAGTTGTCATGAACGTGCAAAGTTACAAGGTGACCACTTGACTCTAGGGCAAGAAAGTCAAAAGAGAGGTGCTCTTAGTCCAAATACGCAGTGCTTTTTGGATTCCAGCTGATTGAGATGGGAAAGACAGGAGATGGGTGGTTTTATTGTGAATGCTCAAACCATGTCTTGACCTATTCTTCTAAAAATACTGAGGCCTATAAAAGGCTTTATTCACACAAGTGAGTGACAGTCCCACATGATCAATTTCACAGAAGTGGGTGGAAATATAAACCAGTCAATATTTTTATAGGTGAAATCTCTGTTGCCTGATTGCAGACCCTTTAGATAAAGCACTTATATAGAATTTATTGTTCTCTTTGATGACCAACTTATCAGCCAACAATGCCAAGATTCTCCATCCTCAGAGAAAAACGTGGTCTCTTCATTATAACTTAATTCTGGATAATATTATGATGTGGCACCATGAGTTGCCAATATTTATCTGAAAACAAGAAAATACTATGACTTTGCTAGTTCTAAATCAGTGCTGCAATCTTCTAAGAAAAATCAATTGGTTCATTGCTATACTATCCCATTATATCTTAAAACTCTTACTGCAGACTGTGTAGAATGAAATATATTAAGAACATATTTATTCAGGAGACTGAGGTGGGAGAATCACTTGAACCTGGGAGGCAGAGGTTGCAGTGACCCGAGATTGCATCACTGGACTCCAGTCTGGGTGACGGAGTGAGACCCTGCCTCCAGGAAAAAAAAAAGAGCATACTCATCTCAACTAATGCCAAAATAATGAGGATATAAGAGAAATTTCAGATTTTTAACTTCCAACAGTAAATTTGTTATTTTTTAAATGGTCAAAAATCAATAAATTTTACATTTGGATGATATCATGCAGCTATGACTACTATCAAAAAGTAAGGGTCAAACAGTAATTGGAAAGTGTTCCCCACCCCCACTATTACAGAACCATGGACAGTGACTCACCAACGCCAAGAGTTAAGCCCAGCTCATCAGTTAACTTGGAAAGTTCATAAATACCACAGGTTTTATAAAGATAGGTCAACTACATAACAAGACTTTTAAAGTGATAATTAGAATCAGATATTGACTTAGTATCTAGGCTTTAGGAAAAGCAAAGTATAACAGAAAGAAAATTGGACTGGGAATAAAGACAAGTGTTTTAAATAAAGTTCTAAAGCTCTTGTAAACATAGAGGTCCAGGCTACCTTTAGTAAGCTAATTAATATGTCTAGAGTTCAGCATATTCTTTGTAAAATGGTAAGGTGGAAATAAATGTGGGTAAAATTATCCAAGGTGCTTCCATGAATTAAATAACAAGTATCATCTCTTATGCAAGTAAGAGAAGACCCAAACAAAATAACTAGACAATATATAAATTTAATATTCCATATAAACTAATCAGAGGCAGAATGGTCAGTTAATTTCACGTATAAATTACATCACAATGACTCATGTTTTATGATTTTCTCTGCCTACATGTGTGTTGACTAATTATCCTATGGTCGCTCTACTCATGTTCCCAAAATGACTGCCAAAATTTCAAGTGTAAAAAAAAAAAATCCAACAAAGAGAAGACTTTTTCTTTTTCCTCAACTTTTGCTTGTTATCAGTCAGAATAATACAGTCTTTTCCAGAATCCCCCTGTAGATATTTCCTTATCTTATAGTCATTGGCATAATGACTAAAATTGTCAACATAGGTTTTGCTGAGCAAAATCATGTCTCTGGGATATGCATTTTCAAATGTAATATCATTTCTTTAGTATATAGATATCCAGTGCCTACATAGGACTAATGTTCTGGTAACAGAAAAAAAAAGGGGAAATGGCTGTCAGTTCTACCTTACCTAACTTGAAATGTAGGTTCTATTCCATTCTTCTAACTTGACATAGACAGACATGCAAAATGGTTGGCAACGAGATATCACTTAGAATATTGACATTCTCCAATTGGAAGCCTTCTCTTCCTCTCCATCTATGGCTTTTCTAACTAGAGTTTTATTCGAAAAGTTATAAGCGTATTTACATGATTCTAAATGAACAAGAACAAGTTAAGAACATTAATGCAGTGCTTATAACTCTAATTCAGCTGGTTGTTGGCCATGAGTATCATCACCCAGACTGTTTTATACATTAAAATTGAGTTGCCTGCACAATATTAAAGACTGATACATAGAAACTACAAATCTATAGTTTAAAGTGTTCAGTATATCTTTAGAAATAATTTTTTTTCTTTTCACTCATTACCATTTTTACAGAAATATTTTAAGGTTCAAAATAGTCACATAGATTTTTCTCTATCCTATCAGCAATATATCTCAAAGGCTGTAAAATTATATACATTTTAAGTTCTTCAGTAAGTCAAATTTCTCCCAAAGGCTCCTAGTAAACTTCAACATTTAAAATCACTATCATTTTCAATTAGAAGCTAATTTATATCCAAAAATATTTACTGAATTATCTTTTACCAAGTATGAAGTAACATTATCTTACCTAAAACCAGATCCTTCCTTTAAAATTTCATACTATTATTTTTCCCCAATCATATCCTTAATTCCTACGTTTTAAATTTTATTTAATGCTAATAATCCTAATTCAGATGATGTAAAAATGAGATACAATTTACTTTAGATATTAACATAATTATACACTAAAAACCTCTTGAAATTGTAAGAGAGTATGTCTTAGTTTTCTTCGCCAGAGAAAGCCATTAGCACCTGAATAGTACATGATTTTTCAAGTAACACAAGAAAATGTGAAATCACTTTCTAAAGCTCTGAGCCAATAAGGAAGTATTATGTATTATTATCCTTGTTTTACCAATAACCCAATGTGCAGACAGATGAACATATTTGCCACACCAAAATTGGAGACTGAGAACGAGGTCATCATGAGCCTAATAACCAGCTCTATTCTGATTTCTCTTAGTCACAAAAATATGATTAATGCAGCAAATGCAGGGTTGATATCTGATTATTTTCCCCTCCGGGTATGACATAATTCTGTCTGTCTCTTCACAAATACATTCCATGTGTGATGCTGATCCCATGCTCTGCAAAACACACCAGGAAAGCATTACAGTTTCTCTGCTCAAATGGGGAAAATCATCAGATTTATGTGAGCACTGAAAATAGAGATTTTTGTTTTTAAATGCCACATGTCATTTTAGAGACGACAGTTCTTCCCAGTGCAGCATTATAACTGTCCTTCGAGGGAGACAGGGATTAGGAAAAGTAGCCATTAGTTGATCCTTCAAACAGAAATGGCTCTTCAATCTGAAAATGGATTTTCTCATGGTGACATTTTGGGTTTATTTAGTTGAACATAAACGATATGAGACGTTTGATCTATTTCCACAAATATTGAACTGAGCTTTATCTCTGGTGTCAAGATTTAAAGTAAATGAGTAATGGTTGTGAGAATGCTACTCACATTCCCTCCATCACAGAATGCATTTAATATGTTCAGTTATGGAAAGTGGGAGAAAAGACGAAGATGGAGGTAATGAAAAAGTCTGAAGGCTCTGTAAATCAATAGGCATGCATTCTCTTTTCATATACACCAATTAGTGTATAGTAATTGGATTTCTGAGAAGCTTACCTGTGCCGTAAAAGCTAAACAGGCCAAAATCACAGTGGCATACTTAGCAGAACTTAGTGTTTGAAGGCAATGATAAGCATGAATGAAATATTTGTACATTGAAATGTGATCAGTAGAATAATTTCTCAGAGGTTCAAGGACAGATTGTCTTATTATGTGAAATTAGTACTTATGGAAAAATACCCATAAAAGTTTTATATATATATATATATACATATATATATATATACACACACACACACACACACACACACATATATATACACACATATACATACATATGTATTTCTTTTTGTGTATTTTCCTTATTTAATT
>CAUYLG010073081.1:0-64351 GCA_963573385.1 Cacajao melanocephalus
CACACACACACACACACACACTTTGAGAGCACCTGTGAGCATAACCTGAATAGTATGCCCAGATCTAGCAACAGCTGTTTCTGCTAACAAACAGTCATCCTCCCACTCCCCAGCCACAGTCCTGTGATGCTGGGACAGAGACTACCCCTGCTCAGGGTTCCCTGGGGGCAGCATCATCACTAAGCAACCACTACCTTCACTGCTTTGTCCATCTCAGCCCCAGTACAGGACTGGAAATGGCTCTTCATATTGGCTCCTATGGCAGGGAGCTGACTGTTGCTGCTCGACTGCAGCCTCTGGAGGGGGCTGTCTGCTAATGACAAAGGAGGCCCAAGACCCTTGCTGTCTGCAAGGGGATTTGTGGGCACAGGGGATCCTTGGGAGGAAATGGCAGGGCAGAGTATTGCACAGTTCTTGTCCCTGGAGCACATGCGTAACCATCCTGTCCATGCGCAGTGAGGTACCAGGGCGCTTTAGTGTCCTTTCAGCATCCAAACTGCTTGGTAACTGGGCAGGCCTGCAGGCATTTCAAATCCCTCACATTTTAACCCCCAGCAAGAGATAACCTGCTCCAAGAGGAGACAAAGATTCTCTGCTTGACCAAATTTTAGTAAGGCTCCTGAACCTCCTCCTAGGTTCATCTGTGTATGTCCTTGTAAAATTGTTTTAGCAAAGAACCCTGCTAAGTTAGTTTGACAACAACCCCCCCACGTCAATATCAGATCATTCTTGCTATCTGATCCAGTTCCTTGTCCTCCACCATCCCACGGGTGATGTCTCATCATCCTGGCCAGTCTTCTGCAAGAATCCTGTTAGGTCAGTTTAGCCAAGAGGATTCTGGCTAAACTGACCTAACAGGACAGTTAGAGGATCCCTAACATTTCCTCTGAGTGATTTTCAGTCCACTGACCTCCACTCTACTCCTTGGCTATAAATACCCACTGGTTCATCCTGTATTCAGAGTTGAGCACAATCTCCCTCCCCCACCGCAAAAGTCTCATTGCAACAGTCCCTAAATCTATCACAGTGGTTATGAATAAGTCTTCCTTCACATGCTTTAAACAAGTGTCAGTGAATATTTTTTTTCTTTAACAGAGAGTAGTGAGATTCTGAGTATGCTTCAGAAACATGGGAAAGAATATTTATTTTGCATCATCAACAACATTGCAAGATTTCAGAATGCACAGCATTAAACTTGGCCTTGGGTGTGAGGGAGGAGGGGGAGAGATAAAATCACAGCTTTCACGGGATCACAGGTTGAGATTAAACCTGCACACAGGAAACAACCAGAAAACAACTCCAAACCATGAATCAAGCCATGTGCAATGTAGGACATCTAGTTCCACAACGTGATGGGGGGATGAGCACAGGGTTCAAGTCTGATCATCAACAGAAGCCTCATCCTAATAGGGTTGCCTGCCATGCACTGACTTTCACCCAACTGGTACTAAGCCTTTGCATAAATGAGCCCCTCATTCTTCAACAGCCTATTTTACAGATAAGAAACTGGGGCAAATAGAGGTGAAGCAACTTAAGAAACTTAAGTTGCAAAACGAGGATTTGAACACAGGGCTAACCTTGAGGCCCTGTTTGTAACCCCTATGGCAAACCACTTCTCTTTACACAAAGAAGAATTTTGATCTGAACTTTGTGAGAAAAGGCTGGTTGGGAAAAACAGAAGGCTGCTCTGAGGAAGAATAGTATGTAGAGGAAATGGCATTTTCAAAGGCTCAAGAGCTCTAACAGGCCAGATGAGAGCAAAATGTTTGAAAAGATCAAATGTTCACTCTTCCAGGCACTCACAGATGAAGATAAACGGGAAATGGGTCTCCCAGGTGGGCAGTGTTTAGTGAGTGTGTGTTTGGTGGGCGTTGAGAGGACGGACGACTGGAAACTGGAGTGTACTGGAGACTACTCAATGAGAACTGCCTTGGGCTGGATATATGGTTATTTGTGAAGACTTTAGACAACAAACTAAGCTAGGCTGATATAAACCACAGGAAAGTCAAGCTTGGTTCTCAGCTCAGAGTAACCCAGTTCTCCCTCCATCAAGGCAATGACTCCCACAAAGGAAATATGGGTAAGGAGACTTGAAGGTGAGAAATCAAGAAACATAACACCTACCCTTGCCGCCACCACCATCAAAGCTCTAAGAAACAATGTGGAAGGCACATGCAGGCAGTCTCTGCAACACTGAAGGGAATCCTCTAGCTTGTACTTCATGATTTAGATTAAATCTACTTTATTTATTTATTTACTTACTTATTTTGAGATGGAATCTCACTGTCACCCAGGCTGGAATGTAGTGGCACAATCTTGGCTCACTGCAACCTCCACCTCCTGGGTTCAAGCAATTCTCCTGCTTCAGCCTCCTGAGTAGATGGGACTACAGGTGCATACCACCACACCTGGCTAATTTTTGTATTTTTAAGTAGAGACTTGGTTTCACCATATTGGCCAGGCTGGTCTCGAACTCCTGATCTCATGATCCACCCACTTTGGCCTCCCAAAGTGCTGGGATTACAGGTGTGAGCCACTGCGCCCAGCCTAAATCTACTTTAATACTCAAAGTCATTCTGTCCTCCTAGGCCTCTGAGTCTATGATGGAGCGGCTGCCACAAAGGTTTCTGAAATGCCTTCAAGGCCTTTTCCCCATTTTCTTGGCTATTAGCCCTTGGCTCCTTTCTACTTTTGCAAATTTCTGCAGCCTGCTTGAATTCCTTCCCTGAAAATGGACTTTTCTTTTTTTACCACATGGCCGGCTGCAAACTCTCCCAACTTCTTTGCTCTGCTTCCCCTGTAAATATAAGTTCCAACTTAACATCATTTCTTTGCTCACACATATGAGCATAGATTGTTAGAAGCAGCCAGGCCACATCTTGAATGCTTTGCTGCTTAGAAATTTCTTCCAACAGGCAGGGCGTGGTGGCTCACGCCTGTAATCCCAGCACTTTGGGAGGCCGAGGTGGGCGGATCACGAGGTCAAAAGATTGAGACCATCCTGGCCAACATGGTGAAACCCTGTCTCTACTAAAAATACAAAAATTAGCCAGGTGTAGTGGCACACGCCTGTGGTCCCAGCTACTCAGAAGACTGAGGCAGAAGAATCGCTTGAACCCAGGAGGCGGAGGTTGCAGTGAGCTGAGATTGCACCACTGCACTCCAGCCTGGTGACAGAGCAAGACTCTGTCTCAAAAAAAAAAAAAAAAGAAATTTCTTCCAACAGATACCCTAAATTATCACTCGCAAGTCCAAAGTTCCACAGATCCCTATGGCAGGGGCACAATGCAGCCAAATTCTTTGCTAAAGCATAACAAATGTGATCTTTGCTCCCATTCCCAGTAAGTTCCTCATTTCCATCACCTCCTCAGCCTGGCCTTCACTGTCCGTATCACTACTGGCATTTTGGTCATAACTATTCAACCAGTCTCTAGGAAGTTCTAAACTTTCCCTCATCTTCCTGTCTTCTCTGGAGCCCTCCACACTCTTCCAACCTCTGCCCATTACCCAGTTCCAAAGTCACTTCCCCATTTTCAGGCATCTCTATAGCAATGCCCCACTCCTCAGAACCAATTTTCTGTATTCGTCTGTTCACATGCTGCTAAAAATGAACACCTGAGACTAGGTATTTGATAAAGAAAAGAGGTTTACAAAAGCTGCATGTTCTCAGTTATAAGTGGGAGCCAAATGATAACACATGGACATATAGAGGAGAACAACACACGCTGAGGCCTATTGGAGGGTACAGGTGCAGGATGGGAGGAGGGAGAGGATCAGGAAAAATAACTACTGGATACTAGACTTAATATCTGGGTGATTAAATAATCTGTACAACAAACCCCCATGACACATGTTTACATATGTAATGAACCTGCACATCCTGCACATGTACTCCTGAATTTAAAATAAAAGTTTTTTTAAAAAGAAGTTTAATTGGCTGATGGTTCTATAGGCTGCATGAGAAGTATAGTAGCTTCTCCCACTTATAAGTGAGAACATGCAGCTTTTGTAAACCTGAGAGCCCTCAGGAAGCTTCCAATCATGGTGAAAGGCAAAAGGAGAGCGAGGCATCTCCCACGGTGGGAGCTGGAACAAGAGGGGTCAGGGAGATGCTGCACACTTTTAAACAACCAGATGTCATGAGAACTCACTCACTATCACAAGAACAGCACCAAGAGAATGATGCTAAACCATTCATGAGAAATCTACCCTCCTAATCCAATCACCTCCCACAAGCATTGGGGATTACATTTCAACACAAAATTTGGTGGGGTCACAGATCCAAACCATATCAGAGAATTTTAGATTTAAAAGAAATTTCAAGAACCATTTAGTCAATTTAGTCACCAGCACCAGCACCACGACCACAGCCAGCTGTCCCAGCCACACAAGCCCCACCCCACCATGCTCCCTCCTCCCCCTAGCCATGTTAGATTGTAACTGGACTCAGTCCAGGCTAGGCTGTAGCCCAGAACCTCCGAGGAGAATGTCACACAACCTCCATTCTGATGTTAACATCATCTATGACAATGAGTTCTTTTAAATGCTGTGGTTTAAACTAATTTTTTCCTTTCTCCAATCTGCAAAAGATAGAAAATGGCCCTGATATGATTTGGCTGTGCGTCACCCAAAATCTCATCTTGAATTATAATCTGAATTATAATCCCCACGTGTTGGGGGAGGGACCTCAAGGGATGTGATTAGATTGTGGGGGTAGTTTCCCCATGCTGTTCTCATGACAGTGAGTGAGTTCTCATGAGATCTAATGGTTTTATAAGGGGTTTTTTCCTCCTTGGCTCTGCACTTCTCTCTCCTGCCACCTTGTGCAGAAGGACGTGTTTACTTCCCCTTCCACCATGATTGTAAGTTTCCCGAGGCCTCCCCAGCCATGTGGAACTGTAAGTCAGTTAAACCTCTTTCCTTTATAAATTACCCAGTCTCAGACACTTCTTTACAGCAGCATGAGAATGGCCTAATACAGGTTCTCACCTTTAAATCCTTAAGTTTAGTGCTTTTTATAAGATAGACACTGGCCTGGTATGGTGGCTCATACCTATAATCCCAGCACTTTGGGAAACTGAGATAGAAGGATCACTTGAAGCCAGGAGTTTGAGACCAGCCTGGTCAACACAGTGAAACCCTATCTCTATTATTTAAAAGAAAAGAAAAGAGAGGTAGACACCAATTACTAAAAGTGATTATCTCTGGGACATAATGGAATATTTTCTATTCTTCTACATTGTTGCATTTTTAACCCATATGTATTATCTTTCCATATGTATTATTTATTTAAGAAGCATATTTTAAAAGTTCTTCATGGAGTGTTATTTAATTACCTCTTTCCCTCTTTTCTCCAGGCCACATCCTTCTAGTTTTATTCAAAGATTAATCTTGGAATTAATCTTTCGAAACTCAGTTTACTCTGTGAGTCAGACAATTGACAAAGACGTGAGATGGAGGAAGTGTAAAGACGTGCAGGTGACCAAGACCCTGGTAAACTGCAGGGAGCATGCCTGGCCAAAAGGCACTCAAATCCCAAACTGGGCTATAGGTCACCAGGCTGCAGACATCCCCCATGAGTGCTTTTCTCCGTTCTATAACTCCTGGTTCTTCAAGCTTTCTAAATTAGTGTACGGAGCCCCAAAAGAGAACACTTTCATTTTAGTGAGCCAGACATGCCATTTCCTGTTGCATCAATAGTAACTTTGGTCTTATGCCAAGCACTCACTAGCACGCAGGATTTGTACCGGCAAAAGGCCGATCAATCCCCTAAGTCCTATGAGAGGCCACAGGAGAAGATTCCTCTCTTCTTGAGCAAATATCCCAAGGAAACAGTGATTCACAGACCTCATTCAGCATTAACTCGGCTGCCACGGCAACAGGGCTCCACATCCGGAGCAGATGGTACAGCAGACAGCCCCTGTCATGCGCTGCCTCTTCTGGAAGGTCTGGCCATCTCACCAAGCAGGCTTGCTTCTGCCCAGCTGGCACAGAGTAACACCTGGTAACTATTTACATGGGTCAAAATACACCCAGAGCCAGCAGATGGCAGGGCCAGGCTGAGATGTGGGGAGAGTGGGCTGGTTTGGGCTGTCTCAGAGGCAGAGGCGACAGACAGCTCCTTAGGGGGTACAGACAAGGCAAAACATCGCTTCTGTTGCTGCCTGGTGTCTCAGCACAGCTAGAAGGATGGGAAAGGATCCAGCGTGAGCAAAGGTGAAATGATCACAGGCTGATCCTCAGACACTGAGATGAAAAGGCATTGGACAAACTTGGTCCCCCTCCCATAGTGCGGGCAGTAGACGGTCCCAGCCCAAGGCCCCTGTCGGCACCAGCCATCCTCAGTTCTTTGCTGTCTTCAGGGGGGTGGTACTGCCTGGCCAAGGTGACAGAGGGGCCACATCAGAGACAAGCATCCCCACACCAGATAAGCAGCTCCAAAGCACTGGATTTAAAACCTCAACCAAGATAAGTGGAGAGATGGGGGCTCCCAGGGACAGAGCCAGTGTCTTTTCCAACTTTATCCCCATCATGCCCCTGGGCTTGGTACACAACAGGTAACCAGAGGCATTTGTTGAGATGAATTGGAAGAGAATGTGACGCAAATCCAATGGAATGACCTTTGCTTGTGGCTGGGTTTGGGGCGTGTGTATTTTTTTAAGGCAGGATGCCGGCCACAGAACATTTTGTGAGACATCCTGAGCCCTGACAGCACCAGTGAAATTCTGACGTAGTTAGTCCTGGGTGATAAATCGGTGTTTCATTTCCTGCTTTGGAATTCTTTCCAGTCACAAGAACCTCGGTGTCTCCAGGCCCATGGCCAAAGTTTGGAGAATTATACTCATTCTCACCCACGTGGACAGCAGCATTCATTTGCCAAATGGAAGGTATTTGGGCTTGGAGTGTTTCCTTCTTCCTTCTCCCTCTTCTTACGCTTTTACCAGGGAGGTTTTTGAAGGGTGTCAATCTGTAGAGAAAAGCATCAATCACAGGTTGACCCTGAATCTCAGCATCAGCTTCTGCACCAATAATCTAGAGATCAAACTGGGCTGAAGGCCAAGGAGTTAGGAGGTACACAGGCTCCCAAAATGTCCTCTGACATTAGCACCAGGTACTTTCTAGAGAATAGTTAGAAGCTACAGGCTAAGCAGGCCACATGGCTCATGCCTGTAATCTCAACACTTTGGGAGACCAAGTTCGGTGGATGGCTTGCAGCCAGGAGTTGGAGACCAGCCTGAGCAATATAGTGACACCCTGTCTCAACAACTAAAAAAAAAAAATTAGCTCAGCATGGTGACGCGTACCTGTAGTCTTAGCTTCTCAGGAGGCTGAGGTGGGAGAATCAATTGAACTCAGGAGTTCAAAGCTGCAGTGAGCCATGACTGTCCCATTGCATTCCAGCCTAGGTAACAAAGCAAGACCCTGTCTCAAAAAAAAAGCAGCAGCAGCAGCAGCTATGGGCTAGAGGAGTCAGATACATTATTATTGAAAGAATACATTTCCTGTTTTCATTTTATTGGGAACTTCAAAGAAAAGGAAGAGAGACAGATTGATTCCCAAGACAATCCGTGATGTAGACTCCCAACAAGCTGGGGAATTCTGGACGGTGAAGGGGTGGATTGTGAGGCTCAGTCCAGCCCAAAGTCAAAGGCATCAGGGTTGTCCTGAAAATACAGATTCAAAAAACCCTGGAAAACGCACTTATCCGTGAGAAGAGCACAGACTGTGGGGTCCTGCTTCATGGCTGATATCCAGAGCCGCAGGGCTGGTGTGTGGCTCAGGCAGCTGCAAGACAGGAAAGACGCATCAGCACAGCGCTGGGGGAGGCATCAGGAAAGGGGATGCATGTTGCTTTTTAGATTTGTGAGATATGAAAAATGGGTTTATTTTGGGGAGTTATCTTATTATCAAGTCAGAATGATAACTTCCTGGAGGAAAATCTTATTTTTTGAATAGCTGAATATGTAGAAGTTGTTGTTGCTTCTAATAATACAGTGAAATACATTGGACTGATGGCTCTGGGAAAATAACATGTCTCCATCATTGGTCTTTTTGGGGTTTTGTTGTTTTCTAATATACATATTTTTAAAGCTTGAGAAACTTATATGTGCTTCACTGTTTGCCAACAAAAAGACAACCTTCTAAAACAAACATTCTTGGGTCATTCTCAGAGTTTACTTTAGGAGATAGAAAAAAAATAAAGACAAATAATTTCCGAAACATTTTTTAAATGATTAAAACAATGATGAAACTTGAAATCATGGAGCTGACAGGGCCCTTTCAAAGATCGACCAGGACATTCATGTCTGGGGTTTATAAAGCGACAAGCTGAAGATAATATGAGTAGGGTGTGGGAAATCCAGGACTAGAAGGCTTCCTAACCTGTGGTTCCATGCTCTGTCTTCAGAGGATACAGCCTTTTGTAAATTTTATGTTTGAGATTGAGTTTAAAATATCCTGACATGTCATATCTGATCTCCTTCAAAGACAGCTGAAGTCGGAAGTGCAGGAGACAGTGCCTGGGTGGGCTCCAGTTATGAAGGTGCAGACACAGTTCTGCATTAGCAGGGCCATATTTCCAAGCGCCAGAAATGTCCAACACCCACCATGAGGGTGGCTTGGATCAGGGTGGGCGTCCGCACACATCCAACTTCTCTGAGCTTTGAGGTAACAGAGCCCTGTTCTGCCCAGGACCCTACACAGCTATTTCTTCTGCTTTAATATCCCTGCACGTCCATAGTATGTCACTGCCTTTGTGTTTGTATGTTCCAACACCAAGCATATGTTACTATACACATCTTTTTTATAAGGTTCTTTCTATCTGGGGGAAGATTCCTCTGGGCAATGAGGCACGACTGAGTATATGGTGTCCACTGGGGATCCAGCAGGACCAGATAGAGGCGTTGGGCACCATGACAATGACTCTCCACCTGCTCCCACACTGGCCGTGTGGGGGCGCTGGTGAGGAGAGCAGGCTCTGAAGCCTGTGGGAAGCTCCTGGACTAGGGGGTCTTATCTGCAGAAATGCAGGTAAAGTGTGGGTCTGAAGTTAACAATGGAAAAGCACACGTTTCTAACAAGGAAGCACACACTGCGATTTAGAAACTTGATTCACTTCACAGACACCCTGAAACATGTCTACAGGGGGCACGCAGACCATCTTAACCATTGTTACTCAGTGTGACTCTGGGAGTTTACCACCGCAAGGTCAAATGTCTTACTCCGCTATCCCATACACATCCAGCCGCTCAAACCAGGGCCAGAGGAGGTAATCAATCATGGATATACAGGCTCCACCAAAGAAGGTGGTGTTCTGATACTCAAGAATCTAAAAATGGAAACAGAACAAAAGCAAATAAGTGTATATATCTGCTGACATGTTTACAGACACTAAATGCAAATCTCAAACTAATTCCCAGAGAGGGAAAACTGAGGCCTCTACCCTTCTCCCTCTGGTTAGGAGAATGCTTCTTCCCTTTCTCTGAGATTTCCTCTGCCTCTTTGAGGATCACACTCCTGGCCACCTCTGTCCCTTCCCTCCTTTCAACACTAGAGTGACAGTGTGGCTCATCTGATTGGAGAAACTGGACAAACAACCCCCCGCAGAGTAGCCCCGCCCCTCCCTCTTAGCCTGGAGCAGCTCCTCCATGTCCTAAGCCTTCCAAGGATGAACTGAGCCCTGGACAAAGGAGGCTCCACCTCAGGCCAGCACTGCCCATTACTTGAGGACAAGGGGAGCCTCAGCCTGATGTTGAAGGGCAGCACCAGGAACCCCACTTAGAGTCTCCCATTCTCCAAGATCTGCTTTATCAATAAGAAAGGGGATGCTGTAATCTCCATGCCTCGTTATTTTACCTTCTCAATTAATTCAAAACTAAGGCAGGAAAGAGCATCCTATTTAATAGGCCCCCTCAAATCCCAATCTTGTGTTCTTCTTTTGCCACTTTTATTTATTGATTGATTTTTGAGATAGAGTCTTGCTCTGTCACCCAGGCTGCAGTGCAGTGGATCAATCACAGCTCACTGCAGCCTCATCCTCCCGGGCTCAAACAATCCTGTAGAGATGGGGTCTTGCCGTGTTGCCCAGGGGTCTCAAACTCCTGAGCTCAAGGGATCCTCCTGTCTTGGCCTCCCAAAGTGCTGGGATTACAGGTATGAGCCACTGCACCCGGCCTCCAACTCTGTGTTTCTACCACATTTTCTTTTTTCATTTGAGGTTTTCAAACTTCACACTTGTTGGCCACTCAACGCTATTACTTAATGCATTAAAATAAAAGTTCTCATTCCCAAATGAGACAAGTCAACCCAGATAGATGGACTGTAAGGAAAACAAACTCTCAACAGACAGGTAGCCAAAGACAGCCCCAGAAAAGTACCTGCAAATTTAAAAAAGCAAAAGTGTTTAGCAGAGGTTATTGTTGGTCCAGGTCTTTCCAAAGAGAAAAGTATGGCATGAACTACCTGGTTAAATCAAGCAAGCTACTCATTTGGACCTACATAACTGATAATCAACTCAATACTGCCCTATAGCTATAGGTCTTGATTGCTGGGCCCAGGTGAGTTGTGGAAATAAGCTATGCTGGTGTTTTCATCTGGAAATATCAGGGTTCTGGTGAGGGACAGAGGGCAAGAGGACCAGAATCAAGCTGTGAATTGGGGCCCCAGGCAGGGATGACACTGGCAGCCAGGAGACACTCAGGCTTGCTTCTTCACATGCCAGGCCAGCTTGTTGACTCTGCTGTGGGGTGGTCCAGACTTGTAGGTACAGAGGTGAGCTTGGGAGCCAGCAGACCTGGTCCTGTGCTGTGTGCTGAGCTTGATCTCTGATTCAGCATGGAACCCAGGGCAACTTGCCTCTTCTGCAAGCCTCCATGTTCTCATCTACAAAATGGTGGTAATGTTAGTGCCCACCACAGAGGTTATGGTGAGATGTAACATCACCGTGTATGAAGAACACTCTGGCCCCATTCAGTAAATGTGAGCTCCTGTGATGAGTGGAAACACAGGCCCCTGAAGGTGACACCCACAGAAAGCAAATCCATCCCTGATAGAAAGGATCAATGGGCTCCTCAACCTGCCACCCCTTCTCAGAGGGGCTGCCCTAAAGCCTACATCTTCAGACCTCCCAGTGTGGCATAGAAGAGTCCCCCGATCATTGTCCTGGAAGTCTGAAAAAAAAATGTTAGGTGGCATCACCTTGTTCAAGGAAGTTAGCAGGATGGCACTAAAACAGCAGAGTCTGTCCAGTGAAAACTCAAAACAGAAGCTATTTATAGTCAGGTATAAATAAAATTTGGTTAGAGGGGAAAGGAACAACTCATCCAGTTTTTATGGATTCCAGAAGGCTCCAGACTTTATGTTCAGGAATAGATGATCATTACTGAAACTCTTATCACTGGCTTTGGAATGTGTGCCTCCAGCTTGTTATTGGACTTCGTGGCACAAATCAGAACCAAATCTACACCAAGCAACTCTAGAACATCTATATAGCTCTTCTGCTTTGCAGAGCAGAGGTGTTCTTGGAAAAGTCTTTGTCAAAACAAATCATAAATAGACATTTAATGGAAGCCATGGTGGATCCTTTGGTGAAGTGATGTGGGAATTTTTAAAATGAGTAACTGCTTAGTAACCGATGTTTATTCAGTATATATCTCTAAAGTTTTCCACGTACTCAAAGTAGGAGTATGCCTCTAAATATACAAGATCTGATGGATACTATGAATTTATATATTAACACTCATAAAATAACCCAACCCTTACCAAGGTACTCAGCACAATAAAAAGTTGAGATGAGCATTAGTAATAAACGGATTAGCTATCCTTCCCCAGTCCCCTCCTGTCCCCAGCAAATGCATATGCACATTTCCCTCATATTTTCCAAGTGTGTCTTGAAACCACCCACATTAAAACTACTTGTATTTCTTAATACAGCTGTAGATTATTGAGCCCCATCCCAGACAGGTATTTCTGTACCAATTTCAAGTAGGGCAAGTCTAACATCCCAACAGAAAAGCTATCTTCCCCTACACTAGCACAAAGTGCTCACTCCTTCAGAGACGTAGGAGAACATTCTGGACAGGCCTACCTCGAGATTTGCTGAAGTCTTCAGGAGTCTCGATAGGAGAGTTCCCTTCTGTGCAAACCTGGAACCTTCTAGACATGTAAAATTACTTTTCCCCTTAAGAATCCTAGAAAATCGGGACTGGAAGGGCCCCTGAAACTCATCTAAGTCTGACCTCCTGATTTCACCTTTTATTTCTGCCATGCTCATTACACAAAGGATTAGAAGTATAGTGTAAAACTGTGCACTACATACTAAATATGAAAAATAGTAAAATACTATAATCAGCGAAAATGAAAGCTGGAACAGAAAGTCAAAAACCAGGAAGGAAAACAGTATCAAGATATCAAGTCCTGGGTCCTGCAGAGTTCCTTCAATAAAGCCTTGAATTTGACTCTTGGGTTTCCTGGCAGCCGAAGGGGAGAGGAAAACACACCGGGGCTGTGATTCTTGTCTCCCAAGGGGAAGCACAAGGAGGCTTGCTATCCAGAGGAGGAAACCCAGTCTCAGGGAGGTTACGGGGCTCTCTGGTTCGCACCAGAGCTAACACACAAATCACATTTTCCTACTTCCTAGTGTCAACCCTTATGTCATTCAATTTCAAATATATATTTTTAGAGTCTAATTAAAAACTTCCTCAAATTGCTTGAACCCAGGAGTTTGGGACCAACCTGAGAAACATGGTGAAACCTCGTCTCTACAAACAGTACAAAAATTAGTTGGATGTGGTGGTGGGTGTCTATAGTCCTAGCTACTAAGGAGGCTGAGGTGGGAGGATCGCTTGAGGCTGGGAGGCCGAGGCTGCAGTAAGCTGTAAGCATGCCACTGTACTCCAGAGCAAGACCCTGTCTCAAAAAACAAAAACAAAAAAATTGGCCAGATACGGTGGCTTACGCCTGTAATCACAGCAATCTGGGAGGCCGAGGTGGGCAGATCACTTGACCCCAGGAGTTTGAGACCAGCCTGGGCAATCGGGTGAGACTCCATCTCAAAATAAATAAATAAACAAAATAAAATAAAAATTAAAAAGCTTCCTCAAGTCTTTTGTGAATTCTTTTCTGTAAGAATGAAAAAGAATACCATGATCTGTTAACTTGATATGGTTTTCTTTCCTGGTTTTTGATCCTCTGTTCCAGCTTTAAATTTAAGTAACAGCAAAAAGCTTGGAACCAGCAAACGCTGAAAGCTCCTCCTTCTCTATAGCCAAGGATTGGCTCAGCTCTGAGCTTCTCTGTGAGAATTCCTTCCTTAGTCTCACTCTTTCTTGCTCTCTGAATCAGAAGCTCAAGCCAAAGTAACTGACAGAGGGATGAGACATTCCAACACACTTATGCTGAAGGAGCTTATCAGAATTCTCTCCTTCCTGTTTTACTCCACTGATGAGCAGGTCTTCAGGCAACTTTACTAAAATAGTTATTTCTCGTACTCAATTTAAAACAAGTCCCTTGCATTTACAGCCAACTACTCCTCTGAAGAAATTGTAGGATAGAGGCAGAGGCAAAATAAACTGACAGTCTTAACTTCAAATGTCGTGTCTTTCTTAAGTGTTCTATAATCAGGAATGGAATAAGAAGTGGGTGTTAGATCTAGATCCACTTAGCAGTAGTCATGTTAACATCAAATCCGTCATTTTAAAGAATTCTATGTTCTCCCACCTGATTATAAATCACATATAAAGATACAGCCAGGCATGGTGGCTCATGCCTGTAATCCCAGCATTTTGGGAGGCTGAGATGGACAGATTGCTTGAGCCCAGGAGTTTGAGACCAGCCTGGGCAACATAGTGAAACCCCATCTCCACAAAAACACTAACTAGGCATTGTGGTGTGAGCCTGCAGTCCCAGCTATTCAGGAGGTTGAAGTGGGAAGACCACCTGAGCCTGGGAAGTTGAGGGTGAAGTGAGCAGTGATCACGCCACTGCACTCCAGCCTGGGTGACAGAGCAAGACCCTGTCTCAAAAAAAAAAAAAGATATTGATTTGGTAGTCCGGCACTGTGGCTTACGCCTGTAATCCCCGTGTTTCAGGAGGTCAAAGTGGAAGGATCTCTTCAGGCCAGGAGTTTGAGACCAGCCAGGGTCACATAGCGAGACCTCGTTGTTTATTCTTTTATTTTACAAAAAAATAAAAAAATTAGCCAGGTGTAGTGGTACCCAGGACTTCGCGGCTGCAGTGAGCTGTGATCGCATCACTGCACTCCAGCCTGGGCAACAAACACAGCAAGACTCCATCTCAAAAGACAGAAAAAAAAAAGATATTGGCCATTCTTAATGCTGAATAACTTCCCTCACAATGGCATCCCTCACTTTCAGAACCACTGTCATTTATTTGTATGAGCAAGCAAAGCAAAACAGCCTATTTAGAAAGTGCTTTTCTTCAAAGGCCCCAGATATCCCCTATAAGCCTTCTACAAACGGCAGAGGAGGGAACTGAGGCTCTAGCTTCTAGCCCTCAGATTTTCTGAAAACACTGACACATTTTCAATTCAGCCTTAAGAGTTCAAGAGGTTTGTTGGAGTCTTTACTACCTTCAATAAAAGAGCTCCTTTCTAATGCAAAATGGTACCTTCCAGACATGTAAAATTACTTCCCCTTTAGTATGATAGATATTTTGCAGAAAGGTGCTTGACCTTCTGGAATACTAGAAAAATTTATTTTAATGGACTAGGCGCGGTGGCTCATGCCTGTAATCCCAGCATTTTGGGAGGTCGAGGCGGGCGGATCACAAGGTCAAGAGTTTGAGACCAGCCTGGCCAATATGGTGAAACCCAGTCTCTATTAAAAACACACATACACAAAAATTAGCTGGGCATTGTGGCGCATACCTGTAATCCCAGCTACTCAGGAGGCTGAGGCAGGAGAATTGCTTGAATCCAGGAGGCAGAGGTTGCAGTGAGCCGAGATCACGTCACTGTACTCCAGCCTGGGCAACAGAGCGAGACTCCGTATCAAAAAAAAAAAAAAATCTATTTTAAAATTTTCTGTTCTCCAATTCACTGAAAAATAAGACTACAGATGTGATGAGGGGTAGAGGGCAAGCAACGCAAAGAGGAAGGGACTGCTTGGTAGAACGGGGGAGCACTGTTCCCAGGCCCTGCACGTGAGAAGCCTGGCTGGAAAGGCACCTCACCTTCTGTGAGGGCCCCTCGGGCGCCCCTAGAAGGACGAAGGAGAACGTCAGCGTTTTGAGGTGCGCCCTGGAACACAAGGGGAAGGAGGAAGCGCACGGGGCTCCCCCTGGTGGCCATCAGTGAGAGGGGCGTTGGCCGCGGCTCCCCAAGAACATTCAACAGGAAGAAGAAATCTGCAAAGTTTTTGTGAGAGAAACAAGATCATTAAGAGAAGCGAATCCCAGACTTCTCCAACCCAGGCATTCAAGAGAGCTCCAGTCTTCAACTCTTGTTCAGCCTCAATCATTGAGCTTCAAACCTTGAAGAGGCCACCTCACCTTCACCACTATCTACACCATTGCCAAGAAATCCCGCGTCCCCAATCCTGAAAGAGTGTGGTGGCTCCCAGTGGGGGCTGCTGTACTTGCTGGAGAAGGAAGAAAGAGTTTTTCCACATGAAAACAGTTCTGAAAAAGCAGAAGCCATGCCCTACTCTCTGCCCCCGAAAACAAAGCAGAAGCCATCCTCCACCTTCTGCTGCCCCTAAAAAGACACAAAACTACCTGCCAGTACATCAGCAATACTGGCCCTTTTCCAGAAGCAGCAGAAAGTACTCAACGCCAGGACAGAAATGTTTTATTAATATTTTTATTTTTGTGGGTACGTAGTAGGTATATATGTTTATGGGGTACATGAGATATTTTGGTCCAGGCATGCAATGTGAAATAAGCACATCATGAAGAATGGGGGATCCACTTCCTCAAGCAAGCATTTATCCTTCGAGTTACAATCCAATTACACTCTTTAAGTTATTTTTAAATGTACAATTAAGTTATTATTGACAATAGTCACCAGGTGGTGCTATCAGATAGTAGGTCTTATTCATTCTTTCTGTTTTTTGTACCTATTAATCATCCCCACCTCCCTGCCAGCCCACACTACCCTTCCTAGTCTCTGGTAACTATCCTTCTACTCTCTATGTTCATGAGTTCAATTGTTTTGATTTTTAGATCCCACAAATAAGTGGCAACATGCGATGTTTGTCTTTCTGTGCCTGGCTTATTTTACTTAACACAATGATCTCCAGTTCATCCATGTTGCAAATGACAAGATCTCATTCTTTTTATGGCTGAATACCACTCCATTGTGTTTATGTACCACATTTCCTTTCTTCTTTATTTTTGGGGGGGGGGGACAGAGTATCACTCTGTCACCCAGACTGGACTGCAGTGGTGTGATCTCAGCTCCCTGTAACCTCTGCCGCCCAGGTTCAAGCAATTCTCCTGCCTCAGCCTCCTGAGTAGCAGGGATTACAGGCATGTACCACCAGGCCAGCTAATTTTTGTATTTTCAGTAGAGACGGGGTTTCACCATGTTGGCCAGGCTGGTCGTGAACTCCTGACCTCAAGTGATCTGATAGCCTCTGCCTCCCAAAGTACTGGGATTACAAGAGTGAGCCACCACATTCAGCCTGTACCACATTTTCTTTGTGCATTCCTCTGTTCATGGACACTTAGGTTGCTTTCAGATCTTAGCTACTGTAAACAGTGCTGCAACAAACTTAGGAATGCAGGTATCTCTTTGATACTGATTTCCTTTCGTTTGGGTGTGTACCCAGCAGTGGGATTGCTGGATCATATGGTAGCTCAATTTTTTGTTTTTTTTTTTTAGCAACCTGCAAACCATTCTCCAGAGTGGTTGTACTAATTTACATTCCCGCCCCAGTGTACAAGGGTTCCCTTTTCTCCACATCCTCACCAGCGTTTGTTATTGCCTGTCTTTTGGATACAAGCCATTTTAACTGGGGTGAAATGGTATCTCATTGTAGTTTTGATTTGCCTTTCTCTGATGATCAACGATGCTGAGCACATTTTCCTATGTCTGTTTGCCATTTGTGTGTCTTCTTTTGAGAAATGTCTATTCAAGTCTTTTGCAGGGTAGAAATGTTTTGAGTTTATAAAAGATAAATGGAGGTTCTCAAGATTTCAAATCTCAGATCCCTGCTAAAATGATATAGCTGAGGCTGAGCTAACCATGTGATGAACCAGTTCCCTGTAAAACAAACCCAGGGTGTGGAACAAACCTAGGGCATATTTAAGACCATTTTCCCCTCTAGGAAGGAGCCTTAGAAACAGGACCTGCAGCAGGACAGGCCCCTCCTCCTGCCCATCAGTTATGACCTAGATTCTCCTATGAAGATGCGGAAGATAACGTGTCAATATTTCGGGATTAAAGGACCACTCCAAAAATTCTATGCTGACATCCTTGTAATGAGCTAATTCTTTTGTTCAAAATATATTCGTAGGGCTGAGCTTGGTGGCTCACAACTGTAATCCCAGTACTTTGGGAGACCAAAGTGGGAGGATCACTTGAGCCCGGAAGTTTCAAACCAGTCTGGGCAACATAGCGAAACCTGTCTCTACAAAAATTACACAAAACTAGCCAGGCATGGTGGTGCACACCTGTAATCCTAGACACTCAGCAGGCTGAGATGGAAAGATCACCTGAGCCCGGGAGGTGGAGGCTACAGTGAGCCATGATCATGCCACTGCACTCCAGTCTGGGCGACAAGAGTGAGACCCTGTCTCACAAGCAAAAAACAAAAAGACCACAATATATTTGTACGGTAGTATGGAGGGAAAGCTAGGAGGGCAATGCTTGACCAGTCAAATGTCTGTAAAGTGATTGGTGGTGGATGAAAATATAAATGACTATTTATCAAGTCTGAAATGGGGAGAGGACTTCCTACACATAAAACAGTGGAGGGAATCATAGCAGGAAAGCCTTACAGTACAGTACTTTCAAATGCTCTACTTCCATATGCAAAATGTATCAGCTAAATTAAAAGTCAAAAGAAAAGAAAATGTGTTTTAAAACCAATCAAACATCCTTTCTATGCAAGGAACACTTTAAAAGGAACTTTACAAATCAACAAGGAAAATTAGTAGGACTCTGCTGGGCAGACAGGCAAGGCCCCTGAACTGAATAGACACATTTTATAAGACCAGGAGCAAGAGGTGACATACTTTGTCACCTTCCACTTCCTTGGCAATCAAATAAATATGCATTTGGTCAACAACAAGGAACTACAGTATATCTCCACTGCGAATATTACTTAACAAGCAAATATCTTTTTGAATGAACAAAATGAGGGGCAAACAACACAAGTCTTTTGGAAAGCAATTTAGTGAAATACAGCCCAAGCCTCCAACATGCTCATCATACTCTTTGATCTGGTAGTTCCACTCCTGAGAGTCCAGCTTAAGAACATAGTCTAAAATAGAGAGAATGCTTTTTATGCAAAGAAACTGTTGTTCCCTGCAGCCTCGTTCAAAACGGTAAAGGACTGGAAACCATGTAAACACACCTAATTAGTGTGCTGGATAAATAACTTTATGGTTTATAAACACGGCAAAGTATGCAGACATTAAAAGTGTCTTTTTCTACTTTTAAAAATTACATATTTAATAGAGAAATACATTTCTATCATTTAAAAAAAAATTCAAACAGAAAACAGTGTAAAAGGCAAAATCTTCCCTCCCCATCCCTGCCCTTAACCACTTTTCTTTCCCACCCCAATTCTAATCAGTCCCCTTCCCAGTGTGAGACACTATCAGGAGGTAGATGTGTTTCTCTCTAGATATTTTTCCAGCCATTTATTTACACGTATATGCACACCTGCATGGTTAAGTTTTGTTTTCTTCTACTAAAATGGGATCATACCACCTATATTACTGTGTGATTCATTTAATATTTCTAGGCAATCTTTTAATGTCAGTACACATAGATTTACCTCATTCATTTTCAACCATTCCACAGAATTCCACAAGACGGATATGATTTACTTAACCCCTCAACCATCTAATGAATATTGTTTCCTAATTTGTCACCATCACAAATAATGCTGCTGCTCTAAGAAACACTCTTATACATGTAAATAAATATTTATAGAGTTTATAAAAATTGGCCAGGCACGGTGGCTCCCACCTGTAATCCAAACATTTTGGGAGGCCAAGGCAGGTGGGTCACTTGAGCTCAGGACTTCGACACCAGCCTGGGCAACAGAGGGAGACCCTGTCTCTACAAAAGTTAAAAAGAAAACGAGCTAGGCATGGTGGCACACGCCTGTAGTCCCAGCTACTTGGGAGGCTGAGTTGGGAGACTCCCTTGGACTCAGGAGTTCGAGCTTGCAGTGAGCCATGACTGCACCGTGCATTCCAGCCTGGACAACAGGCGTGTGGGGAATCTTTACATCATAATAGTAACCAAGTTTCAACTACATAAAATATACAGAAAAGGACAGAAAACAAAAACAAAAAAAGTTCCCAAGATATTAACAGTAGTTGTTTCCAGGTAGTAGGATTATGATTTTTTTTCCTTAGTTTCTATGTTTTCCTGTATTTTCCAAATTCTCTCTAATGAGTAAGTATTGCTTTATAATTGGAGGAGAGTAAAATTAATTTTTAAGTAAAAATAATTATTATTCTATTATTTATGTGATGGGAGAGGGTATATTAGAAGGCTATTGAAAGAAGTATAGCAAATATCAGTTTATCTAGAAAGCAGCTGTCAGAATTGGATGATGAATGAAGTAACTGAACTAGCAACAGCACTAACACACTTAACGAGGCATCCTGAGTCGGGGATAACCAGTTCCCGAGTGTGAAAGAATGGTGGTTACAACCAAAATGGCACGTCAGTTGACATGCTAAATCAGCTAGCAAATCCAAGAGAAATGACAACATACATTCATGCAAAAACTTGTACAGTGTTCACAGCAGCATTATCCATATTAGCCAAAGAGTGGAAACTTCCCAGACATGGATAAATAAAATGTGTGTATTTACACATGGAATATTATTCAGCCATAAAAAGGAACGAAGGATGAACCTAAAGAACATTATGGCATGTAAAAATAGCTAATGAAAGGCTATATATTGTATGATTCCACTTACATGAAGTGTCTAGAATAAGTCAATCCATAGAGACAGAAAGCAGATTAGTGGTTGCATACGGCCAGGAGGATTGAGAAGAAATGGGAAATGACAGCTTATGAGTGAGAAGTTTCTTTGGGGGATGATAAAAAAATGCTCTGAAATTAAATAGTGGTGATGGTTGCACAACTCTCTTAATACACCAAAAGCCACTGAATTGTACCCTTCAAAAGGGTGAATTTTGTGGCATATGAATTACATCTGGATAACTCTGTTATTAAAAATAGCTGGTAACAATGAATTTAGTTTGTGGACATGTTAACTTAGTTGATAAAAAAATTTAGCTTGTAGTCTGCTATATATAAAAGGCCACAGAAAATTATTTTCAGTGACAAATTAAGCAGTGTAAACTTTCTTTCTTTCCTATCCTGGTGATATCAAAGGAGAAACAATTAAAGAATACATAAATAATTTCTTCACTGGAAATTAATAAAAATTAAGAAAGAGCAAAGGCAAAATTATACCAAGATAATGTAATCTAACTTGGATACATGTCTTTTTTGATGAGAAGGAAGGACAGATTAAAAATTAAGATTACCAGGTACGGTGGCTCATGTCTGTAATCATAGCATTTTGAGAGGCTGAAGTGGGAGGATCACTTGAGCCTAGGAGTTCAAGACCAGCCTGAGCAACATAGTGAGACCTCGTCACTACAAAAAATTAAAACAAACAAAAACAAAACAAAAAATAGTAGGGCATGGTGGCCTGCACCTATGATCCCAGCTACTCGGAAGGTTGAGGTGGGAGAATCACTTGAGCCCAGGTGGTTGAGGCTGCAGTGAGCTGTGATTGTGCCACTGCACTCCAGCCTGGGTGACAGAGTGAGACCCTGACTCAAAAAAATAATAATAATTAAGATAATGGAGGCTGGTTCAGTGGCTTGAGCCTGTAATCCCAGCTACTTGGCAGGCTGAGGTGGAAGTGTTGCTTGAGCCCAGGAGCTCAAGATGACAGTGAGCCCTGACTGTGTCACTGAACCCCAACCTGGGCAATAGAGGGAGACCCCCATCTCTGAAAGAGGAAAAGAAAAGAAAATAATTTAAAAATTAAGATTATGGGTGAAATTTAGAATCAATAAAGTATTCAACTACAGATGCTCCTGGGTGATGCACACATAACTTATGCAAATTCGGCCTCATGCGAACTGCTACACATAAGGCACATAATCAAATTTGGCAATGTGGGAAACTCTGCATGGAAATGCAAAGTGAAGCACCCCAAGGCAGGTGGTTGAATGCCAAGAAGCAAAATCATAAAGTGCCCTGTGGCTGCCGGCAGATGAAGGCTTCAGTTGCTGGGCCAGTTCTCATCCCTCAGTGCATTCATCTCCCCACTCTCCTTATGGAGCTTTGATGATGACGAAGAAAGGATCAAGCAACAGTCAAGAGTGCAGAACCAATTCATAAGCCGCGCAACACTTTTTAGATTTAAAGCAAAATTCTGCAGCCTCAAGGAAATCTGACCAAATCCTACCTTTCACTGCACTTGGACTTAATTTGACTACTTCCATAATGAAAATATTTTTGGAGAGCACTGATAAAAAAAAATGACACCAAGAGGTCCTGCCACATTCAAATCCACAAAGATCAGAGGAAGCCTGGCTCAAGAGCCACTTTGAAATGGGAAAGTCAATACCTGAAAAAGAATAAAACTAAAAACTGTGTGCTGCTTAGACTAATGATTCAGTAAAGGCTAGAAAATCTGCTTAAAGACATAAAGGGCAGCAAGACACGACAAGTGTCGTAGTTTTAAAACTCATGCCAATGTTCAGAACAGGAAAGCCAGTGAGCAGGCTGCTTGTTTGATAATAAAAGCAGCAGTAATATATCTCAAAGAATTGTAGAAGATATTAGAGAAAAATGTGGTTATATAACAAGCACAATAAATCTTTGCTTTGATGGAATTTAATTTTTTTTTTCTTTGAGACAGAGTCTCACTCTGTCATCCAGGCTGGAGTGCAGTGGCATGATCATAGCTCACTGCAGCCTTGACCTACTGAACTCAAGTGATCCTCCCACCTCAGCCTCCCAAGTTGCAGAGACCACAGGTGTGCACCACCATATCCAGGTAATTTTTGTATTTTTTGCATAGATGAGGTTTTGCCATGTTGTCCAGTCTTATCTCAAACTCCTGGACTCAAATGACCTGCCCGCCTCAGCCTCCTAAAGTGCTGAGATTATAGGCATGAGCCACTGAACTAACCTGAAACCAGATTTAAAAAAAAAAATTTAAAAAGTTAGACAAGGCACTTATTTCAAAAGAAGAAAGTGACAGAGTTTAAGGCCACCAAAGGTGAACTGAGCCTTTTGTTTGAAGATAACATAGCAGAAGATTATGCATGAAATCTTGGCTTGCTTATTACTCAGAAAGACAATGTGTATCTAATATATTTTTAGCTCACAAAAAATCCTAATTGTGCAAAACTATGTGAAAGAGTTGCATAATCAGGGGATCATTTCCATTAGAATTATTCTAATAAATTTCAATTTTACTAGAATAAATATATTGGCATTTAAAGGACTGGATCATATAATTCAAGTTCACTGGTCATGTTTTCAGATTTCAGTATTGCCTACATTGTAGTTATAATTCTTTTGCTTGCTTGTTTGTTTTTGAGACAGGGTCTTGCTATGTCACCCAGGCTGGAGTGCAGTGGCATGATCATAGCTCACTGCAAAGCTCAAACTCCTGGGTACAAGAGATCCTCCTGCCTCAGCCTCTAGAGAAGCTGGGACTACAGATACATGCCACCACGACTAGTTAATTTTTTTTATTTTTAGAAGAGAGAGATGGTCTCACTGTGTTGTCCAGGCTGGTCTTGAACTCCTGGCCTCAAGTGATCCTCCCTCTTTGGCCACCCAAAGTGCCTGGATTACAAGTGTGAGCCACCAGGCCAAGCTGTAATTACAATTCTTGTTAACATTCTATGAGACAAAAACCACATTCAAACCTATTAGGACAATGTGGAATACTCAGGGGTCCTTAAACAGCATCAGTGAAAGCTACCTACACCGAGGCTGGTTAATAATGGTGTTTCCGGGGCTCAGTTACTGAAGATAAAGTGAAATGTCCTATTTAATGACATGCTGGAGCTGCCCATGCTCTTGAGTTTAGAGATAGCATATTGGTAACTCAAATTTAGCCTTGGTGGAAGTATTTACACCAGCAAAATCAGCAAATGCTATAAATCAGTGCTTTTTCTTTTTCTTTCTCTTTTCAGAGAAAACTGATTGTTAAACATTTATCACCACATGACTGATGACGTTCCTAATCTCTCTGGTTAAAGCTCATGGCCCATAAAACCATTCCAAAGGTCTAGCAGAGACCATAATTGCTCTTCTAAGCTTTGTCCGCATGTGAACATCCCATCAACACCTCAAATTTGACAAAATGTGTCCTCCCTCAAACTCCTAGTGAAAAGCATCACATTTACTGGCCACAAACTTGATGCTCGATAACTCCTACTCCTTCTTCAGATTCCATCTCATCTTAGTGCCTCAAAATCTCTCTAATTAAACCTTCCTCTCCAACCTCTTTAGTGGAGTGCTCTTTGTCCCTTCCCTATCCCTGTTCTTGGTCACTCTAATCCATCCTCTACACTACTGCTGGGCTGAACATTTTTTTTTTGAGACAGGATCTCACTCTGTTATCCAGGCTGGAGTGCAGTGGTGCAATTATACCTCACTGTAGCCTCAACCTCCTGAGCTCCAGTGATCCTCCTACCTCAGCCTCACAAGTACCTAGAACTACAGGCATGAGCCACCATGCCAAGCTAACATTTTGTATTTTTCGTAGAGACAAAGTTTCGCCTTGTTGCCAAGGCTGGTCTCAAACTCCTGGGCTCAAATGATCCTCCCACCTTAGCTTCTCAAAGTGCTGGGATTACAGGGGTAAGCCACTGTGCCCAGCTGAACTGAATACTTTTTTTTTTTCTGTTTTTGAGACTGAGTGTTATTCTGTCGCCCAGGCTGGAGTGCAGTGGTGCAGTCTTGGCTCACTGCCACCTCCCCCTCCCCAGTGAGGGGCTGAATACTTTTAAAAGCATGAAGGAGTGCACCACTCTCCTGTTTGACAGGCTTCAGTTACTCACCATCAACTCTGAAATAAAGTACACATCCCTGGGCACAGTAGAAAAGGCCTTTTAGCATCTGACTTTGGTCCACCCTCTATGTTCACCTCTTACCAATCACACCCTCGCTGCCAACCCCTCACCAGTTATTGTTTGCCAGACACACCAGATTCTCGCCCTTGTGCCTCTAATTCATCCTAAGAGTCAACAGAGGCATTATCTACCCCTACACACCAGCCTTCTCATATGCATGTCTCCAACCTAGCACTCCACACACCCCGGTTTTAAATGGGCTTGACAGCCTATCTCCTCGTCTAGGCTTTGAGCCCCTTGAGGGTATTTTGTTGAGAAATATTAAGTTTATGAATACTGATGAATGCTGAGTGTATGACAGAATATATTGTTTGCTAGGAAGAATGATGGCAAGAAAAACCTAGCTGACCCCCTCCCCAAGTGGTAAACCACTTGGGGCATTCCAAAGTGGCAGGACAATGTATAAATATCATACACTGGTTAAAACAATTATTTGAGATATCTGACCCTGCCCCCATGGCTCCCTCATGGAGAATACCTTTTAGTTTGTCTGTAGTTAGTGGTAAGCGGGTAACAGCTACCTATTTGGTATATTTTTGAGTTATGAGAAAATACAGAACACCTGTTTGTTAATCACCTGCTAAGAGAGAATAAATACGTGGATCAGAATCTGCTCAGGGCCTTCATTCTGGAATGCTGTCAGCTCCCAGTTCGGAAGGCTGCTGGTCCCCTGGATAGACCCACTTTACTGTTCTATCTGGGTGTCTGCCTCTCATTGCCTTCAGCACCACCTGTGGGTGGTGGTGGGGGCTCTCTCCAGCCGAGCTGGTTCTCGGTAGTATTTAATTTTTTTTTACTCCTAATACCTAGTTCTGAGCCTTTACAGAGAGGCCACTCCAATTTGCAAAACAGGACTAGTACCATTTGTACCCAAGAAGGTTGTTAGAAAGATTAAATGAGATAATCTATGCAAAGTATCTGCAGTAAGATTCATGGCACAAAATACTGGTTCACTTGCCCTGGAAAAGACCCCTGATTGAAGAAGAACCATATCTCCATTATAATCCTATACTTTCATGTAGCAATCTGTAATTTAGAAAGTTCATCCATCATCCAAATGGAGGTAGGAGGGGGACTGATGAAAATGTTTCAATTACTGTATCTTTGAATTCAAAGGGTTTTTTTCCCAGTTCCTTTCTGTGGTCTAGCATTTATTTATCTGTGAGAAGATCACTAGGCATGAAGGGGTCCATTCAGCTGATCTTTAAAATAAAGACTATACATTCTCTATTCACATGATGTTTCAAACTTCTTTTTTAAAGCAGCAGCTTTCCTCTCTCCCCAAATGCCATCTTATTAGATGTCAGGTTGGACACGGTGGTTAAAGGCAGTGTTGACCTGAGTGAAGCAGTGTCTGGAACCATCTACCAGGCTTCCACTTGCTGGGCAGTCCCCTGCAGAACCCAGAGGCTCTGAGGAACACACATTTCAAAGCAATCCCTCATTTTACAGATGGGAAAACCAAGGCCCAGAAAGGTACAGAACCTTCCCCAAGGTTCTGGAATTCAGTAAGGCTAAGCCTAAGATCAAAGACTCTTTCCACCACATTATACGGCCTCTTCGGGGTCAAGGGCACAGTTGGTGACCTCAGGACAAAAGGCTGACGTTTCCTACACAGGTCCATTCATCATCCATAAATAATCAACTGTACAAATCTAAGATAGGCAACTGGAAATCTCAATACATTTAATCTGTTTCCACTTGATAAAGGTCAAATAGAAGAGTATTAATAACCAGTCTTCCCTTAGGGGGATAAACATCATATTCTCTGGCTGCCAATAGAGAAACCACCCACCCATAAGGGGAATTTATCAGTTTCTGGAACAAAAATAAAGGAAGTCAAATAACTGCCTTCCAGATTATTCTAGAAGTACAGAGTAAATAGCTCCATTACTGCCAGGTTAATGAAGGACCTACTGGTAAAGAGTGCTCCTGCCACTCACACCCATTTTCCCCTTCTTCCTCAATACAGACCCCTGATTTTATTCAGGGTATCCCAGCTAAAAGACTATCTTTTCCAGCCTTCCCTAAGATAGTTATGACCCTACAACTAAGTTCTGGCCAATGTAAATAGCCATTGGGTAGAATTTCTGGAAGGCTTTAAAACCCTTTAGAGGGACATGGCCATTTGTCATTTTTTTCTTTATATTCTCCTTTTCAGAACCTGGAACTTGGATGTGATGGCTGCAGTGACAGCAGCTATCTTGTTATTTTGAGGATGATAGCCTTGTACTAAGTTGCGCTAAGGATGACAGGGCCCATAAAGAGAAAGAGCTTCAGTTCCTGATAACATCAGAAGAAGCTCTCAAAATAGGCCTGAACTGCCCACCTCTGGCGGTTTTTTTTTTTTTTTTTTTGAGTTGGAGTCTTACTTACTCTGTTGCCCAGGCTAGAGTGCAATGGTGCAATCATGGCTCCCTGCAGCCTCAATCTCCCAGGCTCAAGCAACCCTCCTCCCTCAGCCTCCTAAGTAGCTGGTACTACAGGTATGCAACGTTATGCCTGGCTAATTTTTAAAAATTATTTTTGTAGGGGTGATGTCTTGCTATATTGCCTAGGCTGATCCTAAACTCCTGGGCTCAAAATGATCCTCCCACTTCAGCCTCCCAAAGTGCTGGGATCACAGGTGTAAGCCACTGTATGTGAGAGAATAAACCATTATAACATGTGAGAGAATGTTATGTGAGAGATTAAACCCTTATGAACATGAATTTACAGTAGTTAGACTCCCTTTACCAGCAGCCAAATAGAATACCTAACCTTTACAGACCTTGACCTCATTGGCAGAAGCTACAGAAGCCATGCAGAGATACTCAGAGAGATAGGGTGACTCTGGGAAAGGAAGCAACTCGTGGCATGTCCTCCCCAACTCCTTATCAGATTTTCCAGATAATTCCAGAGGAGGTTAGAGAAGGGCAAACATGCAATCAGATGATCAGAAGCCTGACTTATCAAAGTCTGGCAGAAAGAATAAGCCTGTGAAAGCAGGTGTCAGAGTGACCAGGTTAGTGACCCTGCCTGGCTTCCTCTATTGTAGCTGACCAGGAGAGGGACCCCTGTTTGTACCTCTTCCAGGTTGCAGAATTCCTGACGCAGGGCTGCCTTCAGGCCAGTGCATTCTCTCCCACATCTCAACGCTACCAGGCACTTCTTGGTTAATTGTGGGACCTAATCAGAGGACACAGGTTCTTAGTGGAGAAGTCTCCAGAAACTTCATGTTCCTGCTCTGCCTGAAAAGGCAGCAAAGCTTTGTAACTCCAGCCTAACAGGTCAACACCCACATACAGAATGCCCCCTGCCCCAAGCTCCCTGTGAGGGGCACTAGGTTATCTCTGTGGTTCCGGGAATCTATTTCTCAGTAGGAATGTACTTCTCATAGTACCCTGGGAAAACAGGGTGCTTTAAGAGGGTTTCTCCAGTGCTTCTTAGCTGCTTGCATGTTATACATTCTTAGGTGGGACATTCAACCTCTCTAAGCCTCAGTGTCCTCATCTGAAAAGTGGACACAATAGCAGCACCCACTTTGAAGGGCAGTTGGATTAAATGAGTTAGTCCCTACAAAGTAATTAGGACAATACCTGGCACATCATAAGTACTCGATATATGTCAGCTGATAATATCATCGAGGATTTTAAAAATTCCTTTTCAAAGACACGATCTTAAAATTTCTTCATTTTTTTTTTCATTATCAAAGCCGCCACCATTTCTCTATTCTTCACATTTCCTGGACAGCAGGCACTCTTACACCTCTAAAGAGCATCACTGGCCGGGCGCAGTGGCTCACATCTGTAATCCTAGCACTTTGGGAGGTCAAGGCAGGCAGACTACTTGAGGTCAGGAGTTCAAGACCAGCCTGGCCAATATGGTGAAACCCCATCTCTACTAAAAATACAAAAATCAGCTAGGTTTGGTGGCATGCACCTGTAATCCCAGCACTCGAGAGGCTGAGGCAAGAGAATTGCTTAAACCCAGGAGGCAGAGGTTGCAGTGAGCGAGCTTACACTACTGCACTCCAGCCTGGGTGACAGAGCAAGACTCTGTCTTCAAAAAAAAAAAAAAAAAAAGCATCACCTTCTACGCGTAATCTTTACACTCCATTACTTTTTACTGGAAGCCAGAGAAATACTCCCTTTAAGAATCGCCAGTTTTCGGTTCTTTCTATATTCCTGCTTCAAGTCACATAGAGATTGCCATGTCATAACCATACCTCCTGAGATTGCCAGTTGAAATGGAGAAGTACCTAGCAGCTAAGGCTTTAACTTTAATATCAGTGCCCATACTCTACCCTAATTCCATGCTCGCTAATTTCCTGAGGCTTACATGGTATCAAAACAAAACAGTTCACCAATGATTGGCTTTAAAATGGGTTGAAGTTTGGGAAAGACATACAAAGTAAAACAGAGTGTGAGTGGATTTTTAAACTGAATATACCTTACAAAATAGCTCCAATAACATCTTTTGCCAAGCTCGTTGATAAGGGTCATATGGAAACAGCTTCCTTCCTGGATGAGCGTCATCCAGGTACTCACAAGCGATAACAGAGTCATAGATCAGTTGACGTTGGCTGGTCTCCAGGACAGGAATTTGGCCAAAAGGGTGCTTTGTGTAGTACCATTCAGGCTTGTTTTTCAGGTTAATGTTGACAACTTCATGTCTTAAAAAGCAAAAGGAAAACAAGACAGAACAAAAATGAGAGGCATCTGTAGGCAGGCCCTCTTCTTGAAAGCAGAAGCAATCAGTTTAAAAGTTAAAATGTGCAATTAAGTTTTTTAAAGTTTAAGTTTTGTATAAAATACATAACATCATCATCTTCCTTCCTGCCAGTAAGGTGTGTTGGATGTTTTCTATGCCTTGTCTCAGTTGTTCCACATAATTCCCTAAGAAGTAGGCTCGACTCATAAGAAAGAAGGCTCAAGGAGGTTGAATCTCACACCCAATATGACCCACTAAGAAGTAGCAGAGCCGGCCAGGCACTGTGGCTCATGCCTGTAATCCCAGCACTTTGGGAAGTTGAGGCAGGTGGCTCACCTGAGATCAGGAGTTCAAGACCAGCCTGGCCAACATGGCAAAACCCCGTCTCTACTAAAAAATACAAAAAATTAGCTGGGCATGGTGGCAGGTGCCTGTAACCCCAGCTACTTGGGAGGCTGAGGCAGAAGAATCACTTGAACCTGGGATGCGGATGTTACAGTGAGCTGAGATCGTGCCACTGCACTCCAGCCTGGGCAAGAGAGGCTCCATCTCGAAGAAGAGGAAGAGGAAGAGGAAGAGAAGAAGAAGAAGAGGAGGAGGAGGAGGAGGAGGAGGAGGAGGAGGAGGAGGAGGAGAATCATCAAGTAGTAGAGCCAAGATCAAAGCAAGGCAGACTCAGAGCTCATGCACTTAACCATGGCATGAGAGAGTTTAGCACATTTTACAGGTTGAAAATACAAAATATGGCAAATATTAACAATTAAGAACATGAGTTCTGGCATCGGACTGGGCAGTCTAGCTTGGAACCTTAATCAAATTCCTAACCTCTCTGTCTTCAGTGTTCTCAGTTATAAAATGGGGGCTAATAATTACACCCATCTCTTGGTACTGTTGGAATGATCAAGTAAGTGAATATGTATAAAGTGTTTAGGACAGTGCCTAGCACATAAGCATGTAATAACTTTTTAATTCTTCTTCTAATTATTAGATGTTCAAATAATACCATTATTATTTAGATGTTCACATAATAATACCATCATTATTTAGGTAACTATAAAGTTACCAGAAGCATGAACATATGTTTAAAAAGACGAAAGGAGCTGCCTGTGGTGGCTCACACCTGTAATCCCAGCACTTTGGGAGGGGCCGAGGCGGCGGATCATTTGAGGTCAGGAGTTCGAGACCAGTCTGGCCAACATGGTGAAACCCTGTCTCTACTAAAAATACAAAAAAAAAAAAAAAAAATGAGACGGGCATGGTGGCACCCACCTGTAATCCCAGCTACTGGGGAGGGTGAGGCACAAGAATCACTTCAACCCAGGAGGTGGAGGTTGCAGTGAGCCAAGATCACACCACTGCACTCTAGCCTTGGTGACAGAGTGAGACACTGTCTCAAAAAAAAAAAAAAAGAAAAAGAAAAAGATGAAAGGAAACAAATGGGAACATTTGTTGCTTAGTCTAGGAGATTGTCTTAAAACCTACAGCAGAGGCTGGACGCAGTGGCTCATACCTATAATCTCAGCACTTTGAGAGGCCAAGCACGGTAGGAGGATTGCTTGAGCCCAAGAGTTCAAGACCAGCGTAAGCCACATAGCAAGACCTAAAAAACCTAAAGCAGTAGGTCTCAACCAGAAGTGATTTTTGCCCTCCTTCCCCAGGGACATATCACAATATCTGGAGACATTGTTTCGTTGTGACAACTGGAGGTGGGGATAGGGAAGGGGGACTCTACTGTCATTGAATGGGTAGAGATCGAGGAGACTGCTAAACATCCAGCGATGCAAAGGGCAGCTTCTATCCCACATCTCCAACAAAGAATTATCTGGCCCAAATTGTTGGCAGTGCCAAGGTTGAGAAACCCTGCCCTAAAGAAATGCATCAGCTCCTAAGCTCATAATTTATCACCAAATGGGAAAAACATCCAGTTATTGTTATTTTCCTCAAAAAATAAGTAATCTTGGGTCAACTTAATTTAAGCAAAAGGGAAGAATCTGGAAATATATGCCCTACATACTCAACAAGGCAGATTTACATAATTTTATTTAAAATATCTCTTTATTAGTCTTTGTATCTCTCTGACATGAGTCTGAAACTCGGAAGTCATCCCCTTGTGATGGACTCTCCAAGACAAGGGTTGGGAGCCTGGAGTGACACACTCTCAACACTCTAGCTTGGAGGCCAGCTGCATTATGCAGACCACATCCCAGCAAAGCTGCTCTGCCTTCCAAATCCAGACCTACAGGAGCTAGTCTTGCAAACTTCCTTCTGGAAGAATATGAAACAATCTCTTGATAGCAAATGTTTGGAAAGATTTCTATGTAATTGTTTGGAAAGATTTGTTCATTCATTTAACAGATATTTTTTAAGCACCCACTAGATGACAGGTTCTCTTCTAGCTCATGAATAAAAGAGACAGAGTTCCTACCCTCAAAAACTCACATAGGTGAAGGGAGCTGTGGAGGGGAGATGGATGAACAATAAGAAAATGTTGAATGCAGTAAGTTCAATAAAGAAAGGCAACACAGATACCTAAGATGCTTGAGATGTGGTGGGGAACTACCTCCGTGGAGCAGTTAGGGGAGGCCTCAGTAGCCTTGGCTGTGCCCTTCCTAAACAAACATTACGGGAAGAAAGCAGTTCACCAGCCCTGTCATTCAGTTTACTCTGCGTTGGCCTTGAAGTTTCATGCATAGGTGTGACTCAGAAAAGGGCTCTGCATTTCAGTAGGGCCCGCTAAAAAAAATGCCTGCCCTTTGCTAATTATTTGTTGACAGTGCCTCCGAAAAATGGGACAAGGAGCCCCTTCTAAAATCTAAGCAGGGCGCCCCAGATGTAAACATTCCCGGGCTGCTGTGAGGGCTGGGTTTGCTGGGGAAGAGAGAGGTCTCTGGGTTTCCGCTTCTCACCTGATGCCTTTGGCTTGGAGGACGAGGCGGGTCCTGTGAGAATAGGGGCAGAACCTCATGCTGTAGATGCGGATCAGGCCCTCTGGGACTGGCCCTGGGGGCTGGCTTCCTGCAGAGCAGCGGTGAAGGCAACAGGGGAAGGAGAGACTAGTCAGCCCGGTGGGGAAGGAGCTCACTCACTTGCCCGGATCCCAGAATGGCTGTGCGAGCTCCAAGTCCCAGAGAGGCCACTGCTGCACGTGGCTTTTCTGAGGGGAGCTCTCAAAGTCCCTCCCTGCCCCACTGGTCTGCAGGTCAAGGCCAGGCAGCTCCGCCAAAGCTAACATTCCCGGTCACGCGGCGCCCCCAGCTCGTGGACTCCAAGGAGAGGACTCACCTTTCCCCAAGGTCTTGGCCGCATCCTCAGACAGGGTCTCCAGGCGTCTGAGCATCGCGCGGCGCTCACGGTCGCCACCTGGTGGCTCGCCACCGCCGTCGCAGGCTCCAGAAACAGCTGTGCTCTGGCGCGCCCCTCTTGTCCCAGATTCAGTTTTTGAACTACTGGGTTCTGGCGGGGCAGAGGGGAGGCGATCTGGAGCAGGAGCTAGGGTAATTTAACCTGGGGAGACATCGCCCCAGATTTGGAAGCCAGAAAGTAGGAGCTGGCAAAAAAACAAAACAAAACAAAATAACACCTGAAAATCTCCCCCTTGCTTTGGACATGAGCTTAGAGCTTTGGAGGAGCCTCCTCCGTATCAGAATCCCTCAAGAGTGGGCATTTAAACTCCAACATGGATTTCAAGGGAGTTTAATCAAAATTGACTAGGATAACGCTGACTTTTTCTTTCCCATTCTGAATCTCTTGCAACACTAAGACAATTGGCCACACTTCCGTAAATAAGCACAGCTTTAAAAAATAATAAGGCCGAACATTCTCATGATACAGCAACTAAGAAAGAAAAAGTCATTGATGTTGAAATCTCACGTTGCCCCGGAGAGTGAGTGTCTCCTAGACACCTAGACACCTTTGGTGTCTAGACACCTCACATTTTGCACCTTAGACACTTGACTTGCCTCATCCCACTCCTGGCCCTACTTGTGAGATGTTACCCAAGCTCTGAAAAACTGGCAATGAATAAAATTAAGATACCTGGAGGCAAAGAACAATTAGTGAGCTCCCCCACTTCCCCAGAATAAATGTTTGAGAAGACTCTTTCTAGTTGCTAAGGATACACTGCCAACAGTCCAGCCATATAGGTGCCACTGCCACAGCTTTTCCATTTAAGTGAGATAATGGAGGTGGCTTTGGCTCTGACACTGATAAACTGAAATCCTGAATTTCAGCAGGTGAAAAAATAACTCCTTGAGTTTTCCAGGATTGAGCTGATGTGGAAATTGCTTGTAAATGCATTTTGTGGGATTAACAGGTCATGAAGGAAAGAAAAACACTTTATGTATCTCACTCATACTAACTAAATTATTTCTGTAGATTACCTTGATTCCTACAATTGCTCAGTCAGGCAACTCGTATTATTCCTACTTTTCAAAATAGAAAACAGCTTCAGAAAAATAATATTATTTGCCCAAAGTGACAAACGGTTGAAGGGTTTAAGAACTTTAAAAGTCCAAAGCCTGACTCGTTGTCTTGGTCTTTAAAGCTGGTAACAGTGTTGGAAGGAAAGGATTTTAAGTCCAGAAAAAGATATAGCACGTAATGGCTGCTCAACAAATGTTGAATCTAAATATCTTTTACTAAAATGACAGAACCTAATTATGTAGCTTATGAGTAGTTATTGTTTGGCCTCTAGGGTTCCAGTCTATCCAGAACTTCTTGATTAATAATAGTGTTAACATTTTTTGCTAGTGAATGAGAATCTTTGCAAATCTTCAGAATAGTGACTCAACTACATTTTTTGCTGTCATTTAATGATTTCATGTGAAATAAGCTCAGATATAATACGGAATGCACTGTCATTTTATAAGAATCAGGGAATGGCAAAAATGTTTGAATAAATGTTCTCTGAAAATAAAATGCATATATGTCAGCAAGAAATCTGGTGTTGAAGAAGACATATTGGTTCCTGGCTTACTAAGCTGATAACTTCATTTAGGATGACAGAGAAAGTAACAGAGTAACTTCTACTACTTTGGAGCTAATTCTGATCAAGAAGGACAAACTGGGTGGTAAAATAGAAGCAAGAAACATAACCATGTCATGTTAGAGCTCCTGATAGATAAAGAGATGATTTCTGGGCATACACATGTATCCCTCATATAAACAAAGCAGATTTCAAAACAGCTGACAAAAATATATCCATAGCCTAAAAAAAGAAGGCCATAAGAGGAATGCAAAATCTAAAAATCAAACTAAATTATTACTAATATGTATTTGGTGCTTCATGCGTAGTGACCCATTTAATTCTTAAAATAGTCCCATAAGTATTCTATTATGATTCACTCAAAAGATGAGTCAACTGAGACTAGCAAGGTTAAGCACTTCTCAACTAGTAAGTGCAAAAGGGAGGATTAGGAACCCTGAAAGTTTGACTACAGGGGCAACAATCTCAACCAGAATTTTAGTCTTTATCAGTTGCAATGAACTGAATGGTTGGCAAACATTTTTTCATATATTAAATATTTCAGATTTTTCAGGCCATCTGGTCTCAACGATTCAACTCTATACTTGTAGTCACAGCCATAGATAATAAACAAATGGGTGTGGCTGTGTTTATTTATGGACACACTGAATTTGAACTTCATATATATATTTTAATAGCCTTTATTTTAAAAAGTTTTAGATTCACAGCAAAATTGAGCAGAAAATAGAGATTTCCCATATACTCTGTGTCGCCACACAGCCACAGTCTCTTTCACTATCAATATCCCAATCAGAGAGGAACACCTATTACAATCAGTGAACCCATACTGACACGTTATTACCCAGCATTCATAGTTAATAATATTAGGGCTCAGTCTTGGTAAATTTCATATAATTTTCACATATCACATTGTGACTGGTTTTTTTTCCCCCAACTATTTAAAAATGTAAAAAAATCATTCTTAGATCTTGAGCTACACAAAAACCAACAATTGGTTCGATTTAGCCCAATGGCCCTACTTTGCCCATCCATGGTCTCTGAACAACGACCAAACTGGGAATTCCATTTGTAAATTAAAAGGTTCCTGGATTTACCTTTCTACTTTGCTAGAAGAGGATGATTTTCCAAGTTTTGTTTCTTCATTCTTACCTTTTAAAAGAAACTAACTCTGAGAGTTGGGAAATGTTTATTAAAAGTATATCTGTGTGTGGGAGACCAAGTTCTGAAGCGCCTAGTTAATTTGGTAGTTAGAAGACAGGGATGGAAACTGCTCTCTAAAGGGAAGCAATCTAGTGTCAAGGTTCTCAGAACAGGCTCTGGAGCCCAATGGACTGACTTTCTGAGACCTAGCTTTGGCACTTAGGCAAGCTATTTAACCTTTTTGACTTTCACTTTCCTCACCTGCAAAATGAGAACACCAATAATACCTACGTTATGAGCTGTTGTGAGTATCGAATCAAATCGTCCAGGGCATCATCAGTATAGTAAGAGCTCAGTATATGTCAAAGTTAATGACAAATGCTAATTAGTAAGAACACATTTTTAATAGCAGAGTGCATTCCAATTTTGTTTCCATAAAGGTGAAGCACACTATGATTCAGTTACCAGTTTAATGCCAACTGAATGGACTGAATGCTGCAGGCTATGTTTCAGTATTGTGGTTTTACTCTTACCTCTGAACACTGTACTTTCCCTAGAAAGAGTTTAATTATGACCTTTAAGCTTATCCCTACTTTCTTTCGAATACCCAACAGGTACTTCTTTAAAATCCTCTTTGCAAACTTTCCTTCTACATTATTTCATGTTTACACCTTTATTATGCTGACTCACTCAATCATGAAACAAATTGTAATTAGACCATATTAAACCTACTCCAAATCCATTTTCAGCCACCTGAAATATAATCAGATCTGCTTTGAAAATGTTTGGATCTTTGGTCATGAGTGATTAATGACTTAAGCCTTCTAGGAAAATAATGCCACCAAAGAAATAACTTACACTCTATTTACATGCATTTGAGAAGAGAATCTGTGGTTTGCATTTGGCATCTTTTCAAAATTTTTTGTCATGCCAGTCTCTTGATAGTAGCAGAAACTAGAGTACATTTCTCTTAATATGTTAGAAGCCTAATTTATATGAAGGATTACATTACTGGGTGTTCTCTTATTGTTCAATGAGTTCAAAAAGTGATACAAGTTAGGAAAAAGATTCTATTCTCAAATGTGCCTATATTCAGGAGCAATTTCTTGTTACCAATAGGGAAAACAGGGTCAAACAAGGCTTTTTAAGTATTAGATTCTGCTTCCCTATCCCTATTTCTCCTTATGACTTGGGGAATCAAAGAAAAAAAAACTTTTAAAATAAATATTTTGTATAACATTTGAATAAGTAAAGGCAAATTGTCAAGATCCTGAAATCCGCAAAAGTAAAATAATTTGTAAAATTAAACACAACACATTGAGTTTGGAAAAAGAACATCAACTACTGTTAAATCCCAGGAATAATCGTGTGGTCAAAAGGTAGATACTATCCTCTCTGAGATCTGTTGGATAAAAAGAGACCGGAATAATAGCACATGTAAATTCATCTGAAGAACGGTCTCACTGTAAGAGTTCAGGCTACATCCGAATCTCTTCAACATTTATTAGCTGGGTGACCTTGGGCAAATGACAACTTTCCGGTGTTTTTATATGTAATTCGTAGCTAATAGTACCAGCACATTATGTGGTTTGCAAAGGCTTCATTCAGAAACTGATGAGAAACATTGAATGTTTAGCATGTATCTGATACCTAGTAGGCGTTCAACATTAGCTATTACTATTTTCATGATTATTTGAATGTAGCAGGGAAGACTCCTCATAGTCATCAGAAAGACAGCACATTCCTGGAAACCAAATTCCCCTGCCTGCCAGTGCGTTAAACACGTAGTGTAGCTGAACTCATGGTGTTCCACGCAATGCTGAGAACTGGTTATCTGGGGTGGTCTCCGCCTGTTTCCAGCCAAATCAGAAAAATAAGAAAACCTTAATTTAAGTTAAAAGTATGCAGTTTAAAGACCTGTTCTTCATTCTTAGGTTGCACTTTTTTGGATGTGAAATTCTTTGATGCAACATTGGCCAAGGTTAAACGGGATTTCCCGTAAAGTGTTAGGCAGAAGTTAAAGTTGGCAATCCTATTGTGGGCCCTGAAATTCGTGTAAACCCCAAGAAACAGAATTGACCTCAAACCCCTCTTCCCTTCAAATACAATGCAGGCCGACGGACCCACCCGGTGGCAGTAAGAGCTGTCCCGAGAGGGACCTCCGGGAACGCACAAGACCAGACAAGGACTGACGACGGGAGCAGCAAGAACGCGGTGCCTATGCGGGGCCCGCCCCTTGTACGTGATCCTACCCGCCAACTAGCCGCGGCGCCCGAAGCGTCAGCCAATCCTCAAAGCTTTGGAAATGCTTGCCAAGCAGAGCGGCTGAGCCAATGGGCGGCCTCGTTACAGGCTCCTAGAGATCGGGATTCGCGGGTCCCGCCGGCGCTTGTGGATGGCGAAAGAGGAAGCTCGTAGTGGTTGGCTGTGGGACACCGGCACCCGGCCCCGCACCGGAGGGGAAATCCGCCGGAAGCCACCGGCGCCTAGCGGCTCGGCAAGGCGCGCGGCTGCAGAGGTGGCCTGCCGCCAGGGCGTTGGTGGCCGCTGAAGGTAGGCGGTAGGAGGCCTTTGTGAAGTCAAGCGGCTCTAGGTCGCCCTTTGGGTGCGGCCCCCACACCGCCTGCATCACCTGGGGCGGGGGTGGGAGGCGTTTCAAATACAGACTTCGCGTCCAGCTCCAGCCTGCTGAATCGGAAATGCAGCAGTGAGCCATAGGTGATTATTATGCACCCTTAAATCTAAGAATTCGTCATTCGGAGGTTTCTCTCAATGGCGAACTTGAAAATAAGTCCAGGCAACCAGACAATTGGGGCGGACCCACAGCCCCGATTTCGATGGTAAGAGCAGTGCGCTTGGTGTGATCTTTCTGCCAGCACCTTAAGGCCTCACTTAATCTCTGGACCTTAGTTGCATCATCTGTAGAATGAAATGATGCTCTCCGACCTACCTTCTCGTGGTGGTGATGTGATGATAAAAATGAAATAGTGAGAAACCCAGTGGGCTATGGAAATGTATGGAAGATGGCATTAATATTTCCCAGTGGGAAATACTACTCATCAACCTTACAGGCGGAATTGACTGATGCGGCCTACCAGTATTTAATTACACAAATGGGACACCACACCTAACTGCTCAGCCTAGGCTTTGATAGGAAGGCTATGAAGGAGTTAGAGACTGGGAGACCAAATAGGGAGTCTGCCCAGTCACCCAGCTTTGGGGTAATATAGGTCCGGTCTTCAGTGGCAACAATAGAGAGAGTGTGAAATTAAGTTGATGATGGAAATGAAAGAAGGAGGAATCGAAAGTTTCTCAACTAAGAAACCAGAATACAGGAAACGAGAGAGCATCTCTTCAAATCACAACAGGGTAACCAAGTGGAAATTTCCTATGAGCAGTTAGAAAGTTAGATTGAAGTACATACTTTGTTAGAGATGATAATTTGGGCGTTTTCAGCATGGACTATGATAGAACCCTTAGAGTCGTTTTAGCATCCTGACACAGGAAATGTGTTTCCATTTCTGTTGGGGGGCCTTGAGACCCCCCCAGTTAGGCCATTGATGTCAAATCAGTCAGAGAAGGTGATCCCATGCAACCTGAGCCCTTGGTAAAATAAAAGCATGTTATTCATATTCGTGAAGGAAAACATCAGACATAGCTTTATTGCTGACTCCTGCCCCCTTCAGAGCCCATAGTCACAGGCCTCAGGGCTGTTCTGTAAGTACAGCTCTAGGTAACCTTGCCAGTCCTTCACACTAATGAGCAGGGCTGAGACTGTGGGATCTTCCTTCATGGCTGCCATCCACAGTTTAAGTTTTGGAGTGTGATCTACACACCTGTGGGAAGAGGAAAAAATGAAAGGCGTGAGCTAGGTCAACTAGAATGACATCACAAAGTCTCCCATATGTCATTATTACTTTGCAATTTCATTTTTTTCCCTTAAATATTTCATTAAAAATATTTTAAAATGCAGATAATCACAGAATATTCAATTTGAAAGACATTGTAAAGGTCTCTTTTTTATACAATTGGAATGAGACTAAAGTGAAGCGACTTGTTCAGTTAATGTCAGAACTTGCTCAAAGAGAGAAAGTGACAACTTATTAAAATGAACAATCAGGAATGTTCTATGTTAATTTTACACCCAGATTATGACCATAAGTAACCCTGAATAGCTCTAAGAAGTGGGAGTAAGGCAAGGTGGCTGCCAAACTCAAAAGAATTTGGAAAATAACATGGAGAGCTTACTGGTAAATGGGAGATAACACTGGTCATATAGTCCCGCAGCAACATCCTTATAAAAGTTTACAACCTTATGGATTTTTTTTTTTTTTTGAGACAGTCTTGCTCTGTCGCCCAGGCTGGAGTGCAGTGACACGATCTCATCTCACTGCAGCCTCTGTCTCCTGGGTTCAAGTGATTCTCCTGCCTCAGCTTCCCAAGTAGCTGAGATTACAAGCACTCCCCACCATGCCCAGCTAATTTTTGCATTTTTAGTAGAGATGGGGTTTCACCACATTGGACAGGCTGGTCTCTAACTCCTGACCTCAGATGATCCACCCACTTCAGCCTCCCAAAGTGCTGGGCTTACAGGTGTGAGCCACCACACCCTTCCCCTTATGGATTTTTAATCAGGAAGGAAGGAGTCAATTTTAAAGCACTTTACTACGTGTCACAGAAATCCCTTGCCCCCTCCCAGTGATGGAGAATAGTTAGTGTAGGTGTATGACATGCCCTGGGTAGTCCAAGACTGTCTTGTCTGCTTGTTCTCATTCTGACCAGTTGTATTAAATATTTTAATGTTTGTTAAATAAAAGAAAGGTCAATATATACTATTCCAACTCTCATCCTAAATTATGCACAAAATATTCAAATGTCTTACTCATTTAATTTCGTTGCTTCCAGCCGTTCAAACCAAGGCCAGATGAGGTAATCAATCATCGAGATAGAACTGCCACCAAAGAAGGTCGTCTTCTTATTAGTCAGAACCTGAACATTAAACAGCACAAAAGTATTTCTTATCTGTGCATGTACTAAGACTCACTAGAAATGCTGAAGGGAAATTAAGTAGAGCAAGTGAGAGAAGCAGTTTTTACTCTGATAATATCCAAGTTGGGTTTTTGTCCGTTTGATCCAAAAGCTCAATTAAGCTTTAGAATCTGTTGGTCTGGGATGAGGCAGAACAACAACATAAACTGGAAGATTGAGAAAAATGAAACAAGTCACAGAGTACAAAATATTTGTAATACAAAGGACTGGTATTCAGAATATAGAAAGGATTCCTGGGAATCATTAAGAAAAATGGCAAACAACCCATTAGAAAAATGAGCAAGACTTGATCTTCACCAAAGATGTCCAAATGGCTAATAATCATTTGAAAAGGTGTTCAACTGCATTAGTCATTAGAGAAATGCAAATTAAAACCAAAATGCAATAACACTATACATCTATGAGAATGGCTAAAATGAACAAAGTTGGCAAGAGTTTGGAACCACTGTCGTAGAGGTGTAAATTGGTACAAGCATGCTTTAAGAGTATGCATACTCTATCACCCAGCAATTCTACTTGGAAATGTAACACATGTTCACCGAAAGATAGGTATGTGAATGTTCACTGCAGCACTATTTTTAATAGCCCAAATGTAAAAATGTTTACTACCAAGAGTAGAATGGGTAAATTGTAGTATACTACACTTTGGAACACTGTATAAAGAATAGGAAAAAACTACACACATCTTAGATGAACCTCACAAACCTAATACTGCATGAAAGCAGGCAGACCCAAAAGATGAATATTATGTGAGTCCATTTGTATAAAGTACAAAAAAGCCCAAACTAATATTTTGTTAGCTGATGAGGGTGCTGGTTCCATGGCTGTGTTCACTTTGTGAAAATGTGTTATGTTCTTATGCTTTGGGCACTTCTCTGCATTAAAAATTGCAAATATTAATTTTTCAATATAAATGCACAGTCTCCAGCTTATGATGGTTCAACTTAAATTTTTTCAACTTTATGATAGTACAAAAGCAATAAGCATTCAGTAGAAACTGTACTTTTAACTTTCAATTTTGCTTTTTTCCTGGGCTATAATTTGCAGTATGATACTCTGTTTTTTTTTTTTGAGACAAGAGTCTTGCTCTGCTGCCAGGCACCAGGCTGGAGTGCAGCGGCGCTATCTCTACTCACTGCAACCTCTGCCTCCTGGTTCAATCAATTCTCCTGCCTCAGCTTCCTGAGTTGCTGGGACTACAGGCGCATGCTACCACGCCCAGCTAATTTTTGTATTTTTAGTAGAGACGGGGTTTCATTCACCATGTTGGCCAGGATGGTCTCGATTTCTTGACCCCGTGATCCGCCTCAGCCTCCCAAAGTGCTGGGATTACAGGCGTGAGCTACCACGCCCGGCTGCAGTATGATACTCTTGATGCTGGGCAGCCACACCATTAGGAGAGTAAACAATCAATACTCTTGCCAGCATTTTTTGGATACAGGTATTAAATAAATTATATGAGATATTCAACACACTATAAATAGGTTTTATGTTTGACAGTTTTGCCTAATTGCAGGCTAATGGAAGTTTTCTGAGCACATTTAAAGCAGACTAGGCTATGCTATGATGCTCTGTAGGTTGGGTTTATTAAATGCATTTTCTACTTAGGATATTTTCAACTTAATGATGGGTTTATTGGATGTAACTCCATTGTAAGTGCAGAAGAATTTGTACTTAAAATATACTGGAAATATATGGAATTAACTGCTAAACAGATGACAATCATTTGAAAACCAAACAAATTGTATGTTTGAAATTTTTAAGATGGCGAATTGGTTAAAGGGTTTTCCAAAGGGGGCGACTGAGAATATTATCTGGCTATTTAAACCAACACCAAACTAATTTGCCCTTTATAAATAACCTCCATAGTTTTTCTCAATGTATAATATGCATTTTAGATTGCTTATATCTACCTATTGTGTTCTGTGTAACACTAAACTAATTATCTGAAGAATATGGACTACATCTTATTTTCCAGCTCCTACACTATTCAGCAGAAAAATATGTAAAACCAATTACCATTAAAGAAATCAAACTAGTAATGAAAAATCTACCCCTGTTGAAGACACCAGGCTCAAATGTTTTATAGATACTGCTAGTCCCTAACAAATGGTTTCAGAGATTAGAAAAACAGGTTAGTTACCCAACTCATCTTATGAAGTTAGAATATCCTTGATCCCAAAACCCAATAATGATACTATAAGAATAGAAAATTATAGGCCAATCTCATTTATGAACATATATACAAAAACCATTTAACTATTAGCTAATTGTACAGTGCATATAAAAATCCATAGAGAACAAGTAGGTTTTATCTTAGGAATGCTAAGATGGCTAAACATTAAAAAAAAAAAATCTGTCAGTAGCACCATATTTACCAGATTAAGAGGAAAAAAATTCTATGTACATTTCAATAGATGTAACAGATACAGAAAAAGCATTCAATAAAATTCAACATTTAAAAAATTAGCAAACTAGTAATAGAAGATAACTTTAGAATCAAAAAAAAGGTTTCTGAAAAACCTACAGCAAATGTCATACTTATAAATGATAAAATGTTAAAATGCATTCCCATAAAAGACAGGAACTATGTCTCTGTCAGTGAAAACTTTAGGCTTAGCAGGAATGAAATGTCTCAAGGCCAAGAGGCAGACTGCAAGGCCCAAATGTCAGCTTTCCCCAGAAAGAGGTAAAATGCATCTGGGTTTCCCCCAAGTGTCTGTACTGTTCATTGCAAACTTTTTCTTGTGGGAAATATTTAGTATATAATACTAAGTTGAAAAACAGGACACAGAATGATATCTATGCTCTGATTAGAGCTACATTAATTTTTTAAAAATAGATGGACAAGGACTGCAAACAAGCATAGAAAACTGGATACATGAAAACTTGTAGAAATGTGGGTACAATTTTCTTTTTCCCTGTTATTTTAATGTTAACACAGCAGAATATTTTAAAAGCAAGCCCATGACAAAGTATTTTTAGGTGTTTTGATTTATATCTTAAGCAGAACAGCTTTCTGCTTTATAACAGCAGTCTGTTGTAAATAAAAATCTTTATGGGAATTTTTCTAATTACCATAAAGTGACTTGGGAAGTGGGAGTATGCAGAAAAGAACAGGAGGAAAAGGAGGGTAGATATAGTCATCGTTTACTCTGACGATAGCTAGGAGAAATGATTACCTCCTCTAGCTTGCTAAATTCTTGACGAAATTCTTCTTTGAGGGCAGCACGGTCTTCCTTATTTTGGCTTCTAATAAAGCTTCCTACCAAGGATGGCACCTAGACAGAGAATAATTTCTTAGTTAATCAGTTTACATCTAACTATTGGCCCCCTCACATAAAAACATGATAGAACCCTCATAGTCCTGGTATCAAGGTGTTCTAGAAACATCAAGGGTGCACCAAGTTCTTGTGCTCCCAGAGGTAATGGACTGGTCTTAGGAACAGTTTTGTGGCCTAAGATGCTGGGTTGGTCAGGCTTTTATAAATTATAAATAACAGAACCTACTTTGGCACGTTTAAGAGACACTCTTTTTTTTTTTTTTTTTTTTTTGTTGTTCTTAGCTCAATGCAACCTTCACTGCTTGGGCTCAAGTGAGTTTCCTGTCTCTGCCTCCTTAGTAGCTGGGATTACGGGCATGCACCACCAAACCCAGCTAATTTTTATATTTTTAGTAGAGATGGGGTTTCACCATATTGGCCAGGCTGGTCTCAAACTCCTGACTTCAGGTGATCCTTCTGCCTCAGCCTCCCAAAGTGCTGTGATTACAGGCTTGAGCCATCACACCCAGCCACCACAACTTTCTTTAAAGGAGATTGAGTGGCTCATAGAATTATTGGGAGGTGAACAAACAGGCTTGGAATTAAGACAGAACATCCCAAAATCATGCTGAGAACTGGCCTACTGGGAAGTGCCCACTGCTGCCAGTGCAGCTGAGTACTAGATGCCTCAGTTTGTGTGGCTGCCAGAAAATGGAGTCTGAGCTAACTGCCATTTCTGCTCTGGAATTTTATCTTGTAACCAACACTGCTGAAACTCAGAAGCGCTGTCACCACTCTCAGCTGCAGAACCAGTGAAGAGCTGAATATCTTAAACAGATATCCCACCAAGCCTGTTTCCTCACCTTGCTCGTTTCTGAATTGAACTCTATTGTGTGTGTCTGACAGGAAGAGCCTCGGTCACAAAACTTGGCCCCAACTGCAAAGAGCTAGGGAAGATAATTTTTCTGATTTCTGTGTTGGGGAGGACGCCAGGAGGCTATTAAAATGGACTGGCTACCTAAAGAACTGACGGGTGTAGCAGCAGATGCTTTAATGCTCATGATGGTGTTTATGTGTTTTAATACTTCGGTCTTTGGTGTCATTTCATTCCAAGACACATAAGTCCATTCATCCTAGTTTAAGTAAACAGACACTTGTAAAAATACAGAATCCCATGAATTCCCATCCACATCAGTTCTGCCTGCCTTCACTGGGACTGAAGGCTTTCAGGCAGCCCTTTTGTTCACATTTCCATCTGGGCCTACCTGGTCTTTCATTAAACAAATGAAATTAAATTCCTTAAATTTCTGCTCCATATTACTTTCCATACTTCAGTCCTTTTGCAATGCTTTTAATTTTTTCTCTTCTAAAAATTTATTTCTTAAGTGGCTTTGATTTTTCTAGCCTCTAATGGTATATCTTTACTGTCCTAACCTTTACTGTCTTAGTCTCTGTGTCTCATTTCCAAGTTCCCGGGAGAGGAGATGACTGGCCCAGGTGTGGGGGTGGGGTACATTTCTGTTCTGATGGGCTGTGGCCAGGAGAGCAGGGTCATGTGTACATAAGGCCACCTCTCCTTTAAAAGTGAGCAGGGAAGTAAAGGTGGGCATCTTCAACATTACTTTTAAAGCGTCATTTTCTTTCTAGATAGTACGATGAATCTCTTGTAACTGCTTTTTAAAGTAGTAGCTTTATGCATGAAAGTAAAACTCCATGGTTAAAAGCTTTACTTTCAAATCTCATTTTCTCTGACGTGTCTGACAAGTCCTTTCACAATCCAGTTCCTGTTTACCTCTCCAAAGTTATCCCTTTTCTCTCTTCTCCTGACACTTTATATTCCAGCCATACTAAAAACAGTTTTCCAGAACTGGCACCAGACTGAAGGGATTTTTCTTAAAGAACCACTCGGGCTTACTTTCTTGGTTGATACTGATGACTTTGTGTCTTGAAGCTTCATGCCTTTAACTTACTACTACTTTGTAAAACTCTCCAGCATCTTTCTTGAAAACGTCATGTTCCGTTTACATTATCTTTGACAGCAGCCACCTCTACTATTCTTTCACCCTCATCTTACTAAGCAGGTGACTCACTCTTCGTTTCTTATTTGCTTCCCTTTATAATGTCTTCTAAAACAGAATGTTCTCCCTGTAACTCTCTCTTAGGGTATTTCTTTAACCATCTCTTTCTCTAAAGATCATTATACCCTGACCATACTACCAAGGTGACAATATTATAGGCATATAACCGGACATGCTATTTTTAGTGTCTAAACACACATCTGTTAGTCATTTCTTTGTGAATACTAATTGTTTAATCCATAACATTGATGCTAATTAAGGTACAAACAGTTCTACAGGAATGCTATTTATTCAGTCATCTGAGTTATTGCCAACACAAAGTAGATGCTCACTGCTAGATGCTGTAACTATAAGGACGAGAACTAAGTAACTGCCGTGTGTCATACTCCACTCTAGGTGTTTTATATTAACTGATTTTTATCTTATGAGGTGGAAACAATCACTATATCCGTTTTATCGATGATGAACTGAGGCAGTGAGGCAAAGTAACAAGTAACTTACTTGCTCAGAGTCACAACAGTAGCAGAGCCAGTCACAAAACTAGGCAGTGAACCAACAAGGATCAAAACACAGCCCTCACCCTCAAAGAACACACAGCTCTCACCCTCAAAGAACTCACAGCCCAGTGCAGTACACAGGCAAGAAGGCAGGCAAAAGTTCACACGGATGGGAACTCAGAAGCTAGAGCACTAACCAGCCTGGACAAGCTCCTGAAAGGCAGCAGTGTCTGAGCAGACACTTGAAAAACAACATGGAGATAACCAAGCACAGTGAGAAGAGGGAAGAATCTTACAGCAAGAGTTGAGAGAGAAAGGGGTGAATTTGGGAATTCTGAAAAAAGTTTAGTATGGCTGGAATACATAAAGTGTCAGGGGATGAGTGAAAAGGGATCACTTTGGAGGTAAACAGTAACTGGATTGTGAAAGGACTTGCAGGACATGTCAGAGCTGACAAGCATATTCCTTTTTGTTTTTCTCTCCCAAATCACTGAATCATAAATGACAGCACTGATTTAGCTTTAAAAAAACAGGTTTTTCAAATAGGAGCTGAAACTTCTTATGCACAAACCTTAGAAAACAACTCGAAGACTATCTTCTGGCAAGCTTTCTCATAGGGGTCTTCAGGAAACAGCTTCTTCCCTGGGTATGCTTCATCCAGGTACTCACAAGTGATGGCAGACTCGTAGATCAGCTGACCCTGACTGTTTTCCAAAACTGGCACCAGACCTAAGGGATTTTTCTTAAAGAACCACTCAGGCTTATTTTTCAGGTTGATATTGATGACTTCATGCCTGAAAGACACACAGGAGACTGAAGAGAAGGAAACAACTTTTGTGCTTTTGGATAAATCCTCACTGGCTTTGCCATCCACTTAGCTGATTAGACCCCAAATTTAGGAGTCTGCCTAGATTCCTTCCATTCTAGTTTTATGATTTTATGAATTTGACTACTTTTGATATACCTTCTAAGTACAATCATGTAGTATTTGTCTTTCTGTGCCTGGCTTATTATACTTAGCATAATGTCCTACTTAGCAAGGTCCATCCGTGTTGTCACATATTGCAGAATTCCTTTTTAGGTGGAATAGCATTACCACATTTTCTTTATCCATTCGTCTGTTGATGGACATTGACGACATGCTGTCATGAGCAGTGCTGCAGTGAACATGAGAGTGCTAGTATCTCTTTGAGAACCTGATTTCAATTACTTTGGATACATACCCACTAGTGAGATTGCGGAATCATTTGGTAGTTCTTTTTTTAATTTTTTGAAGAACATCTATACTGTTTTCTATAGCAGTTGTACTGTTTTACATTCCCACCAACAGTGTGCAAGGGTTCTGATTTCTACACATCCTTGCTAACACTTTTTGTCTTTTTTAATTATAGTCATCTTGACAAGTGTGAGGTTATTATGTGACTTTGATTTGCATTTTCATGATGATTAGTGATAAGCACTTTTTTAATATATCTGCTGCCCATTTTCATGTCCTCTTTGAAGAAGTATCTATTTTTTTAATTTTTAATATTTTTTTTGACACTCTTGTCTCCCAGGCTGGAGTGCAGTGGCTTGATCACAGCTCACTGCAGCCTCGACCTCCTGTGCTCAAGTGATCCTGCTACCTACCAAGTAGTTGGGACCACAGGCATGTGCCACCACACCCACCTAATTTTTTTTTGTAAAGACAGGATTCTGCCATGTTGCCAAGACTGGTCTTGAACTCTGGGGCTCAAGTGATCTGCCTGCCTCGGCCTCCTATAGTGCTGGGTTATAGGCATGAGCTACCATGTCCAGCCTGAGAAATGTCCATTTAAGATCTTAGCCCATGTTACAATCAGGGTTTTTTTTCTGTTGTTCTTAAGTTGTAAATATTCCTTATGTATTTTGGAGATTAACCCCTTACCAGATACGTGGTTTGCAAGTACTTTGTCCTATTCCATAGGTTGCTTTTGCTCTGTTAAACGTTTCTTTCATTGTATGGAAGCTTTTTTGTTTGATGTTGTGTTTATTTTTGGTTTTGTTGCCTGGGCTTTGGTGTAATGTCCAGGAAATCATCGCCAAGGTCAATGTCATAAAGCTTTTCCCCTATGTTTTCTTCTACACATTGGCCTTTTGTGTATTCCTTGAATTTGCCAATGTGTTTCCACCTTAGAGTCTTTGCACTTGATGGTCTTCTGCCTCCTCTGCCTGTCTTTTCCCAGATCTTTCCAGGTCAAACACATCTCCAGGCCCTCCCTGACCACAGCTCTGAAGTTGCTGAGCAGCTTCTATTACATGATTATTATGTTTTACTTTCTTTATTGAACTGATAATAGGTATCTGAAATTACTTTGCTCACTTATTTACGAGTTTATTATGTTATCTTCCTAGAATGTAAGCTCCACAAAAGGTGGGATCTTGTGTATCTGTTCATAGTAATAAATAAGCATGTAAATGAGCAAAATGCTAAATAGATATAAATGCTATGAAGAAAATAAGTTTCAGACAAGGACTCAGTAAATATTTTTGTATTGAAATATTTCATATGAATAATGAATAAATCTGTGCAAATGCTTTAAAATTGTCAATAAGACACTCCATTTATGGCTAAGAGGTATCTTAGTTATAAATCATACGAGGCAACTAATTGAATTGTGTCCACTACCCGCTATATGAGAACCAACATAAAAATCAGGGTTATTTTTTTTTTTGCTTATTGGAGTAAAAAGTTTCTTGCTTTCTATGAGGATATTAAGGAATCCTTAAAATCCACTCCACAAGGCCAGGCATGGTAGCTCACACCTGTAATTCCAGCACTTTGGGAGGCTGAAGTGAGTGGATTGCTTGAACCCAGGAGTTCAAGGCCAGCCTGGGCAACATGATGAAACCTTATCTCTACAAAAAATACAAAGATTAGCCAGGTGTGATGGCACACGCCTGTAGTCCTAGCTACTCAGGATGCTGAGGTGGGAGGATCACTTGAGTCCAGGAGGCAGAAGTTGTAGTGAGCCATGATTGCACCACTACACTCCAGCCTGGGTGACAGAGTGAGACCCTGTCTCGGAAAAAAAAAAAAAAAACGACACGCAAAATAAGCTTTCAGATTAAAGCTCCATGGACTGATTTTTTTTTTTAATGTTGTCTAAGTAAATGATACAAAGTAAACCAAAAAGGAAGAAAACAGGTGAAATCCAGGCTATGGTCAGATTGTATTTAGGTCTATCTTGGATGTTGCCTGAGACTGTAGAGGAACTAAGAGAAAGGAGCCAGGTCCATATGACCGTCAAGGCTGAATAAATGTTCAACAAAACAGATTACTAAAAAATAATAGACACCAATACCTTTTGTTTTCTATTTTCCCATCCACAGTTGTAGCTAGATGGGAAAAATGTCTATTTAAGATTTTAGCCCATGTTCTTAGATAGGCTAAGATCTTAAATAGACATTTAAGGATCTAAATATCCTTGAGGATTTAAATACCTATTCCCCATGGAAATAAAGGAATATCTAGTTTGAACATGAGCCCAGGTATGTGTGTAATTTAAAAGGTTCATGTGCTGACAGAACACTGGACACTTAGGTAGCAGCCATTGCAAAAAAAAAAATTATTTGGCTCCTTGCCCAAGAATTATCAACATTTTTGAACATTTATACTATAAAAACAAAAGGCAGATCCTGGGCTTTTGTGATTTTTTTAAAAAAAGCTCACAACACATATGCATTTTGGTAACCTGGCATTGTGAGCTAAGAAGTCTATATATCTGCCACAGCAAGTTGGAAGATGAATCTTTTAGAGAAAACTATGTTTTGTTAAGTCATGTCATGTGGATAGAATCCAGTACTTTCCCAATAAAAGCCGCCTGGGACGCAAGCTTAAAACTAGTCTATCAATGTAGTAGACCTTTGTTGTTTGCACTGCCTGGAAGCTGTTACCACCCACTTCCTCCCCTCTACCCCTACACTATTATGGTAAGATAATTTCACTGTTCCTTTGGAAAACTGTCCCAGTAAGTAAGGTAGGGTTGTTTTCAAACTAGACATCCAGGGTGAAGCACATAACCCAGGACTTTGTGCCCCTGAATCTGGCTGTGTCCTGCTCCTGGACTTTTTCAATTAAATGAGTAGCAAAAAATATCTTTTTTCAATTTTGGTTAAATTAGATTTCTCTTAGTATAATAAAAGTTCTATTATAGCAAATATGACAATGTTTTTGATAAACATTACTAAATAGTATTCTGCTATATATTCAGAATCATAATCTCATCCAAATGAGATGCATTTCTTAGTGAAGTAATGACTAATCCCCTTCAGAATGTGTTTTTAAAATGCATTTTACCTTTCTTTTAGGGAAGATAATTGCCTACCCCTAAGGATTCTCCCCTTAAAAGACAAAATTAGTTCACAAACAGTAAGCACACAGAAAATTCCTTAAGAATGGGGGTTTTGTTTTAAACTTCCACAGCGCCTTCCAGCCTTCCACATCACAGGCAAATAAATGTCTAATCAACAGACATCCAAAGGTCATGGGAAGGGAAGTGGTTCCAGTGGATACTTGGTGTCCCAGAAAAGCCAAGTGACTATTGCACATGTACTCTGGATAGCCCCTAAGTCAAAACTATGGTAGTTTCAAAACTGAGGCTCTGCAGAAGGATGAATTTAGACACTTGTCTCTGATTCAACCAGCAGCTCAATCCACAACATGTGCAGTAAACTAAGCACTACCCTAGAGGAGGGTCATGGTCTGAACTCTGCTCTACTGAGGTAAATTATTATTCTGGGAGGGAACAATACATTCAGAATAACAACTAACAGTTAAGCTGGAATAAGAATGGAGAATCACAGTGGGGCGAAAGCAAAAGGACGCTGGACTAGGAATTCAGGACCTACCAAAGCAGAAAGAGCTGCTGCGGGTGATTACCCGGCACAAATCACTAACATCACTGGAGCCTCAGTTTTTCTAATCCATTAAATGGTTGGTTAATCTAAATGAGGTGTCCTAGACCGCTGGAATCTGTGGCATATTTTTCCTAGGGGAGGGTCTATAACTTGCTGTCTCCCAAAGGACCGAGAAGAGTTTAATGTGCAGTAAAGGACGCTGGCGGGAGTGGGGGTCGAAGGGGACTGAGACTCCACCCCACCCCGCCGCCTGCAGCAAGCTTCCGGACGGCCCTGGGAGCGTCCTCCGCCTGGGTGCCCACCTGATTCCCTTGGCCTTCAGGACCAGAAGCGTCCTCTCAGCAAACGGGCAGAACCTCATGCTGTAGACGCGGATCAGGCCCTCTGGGACCGGCCCTGGGGGCGCGCTTCCTGCCGGGGAGAAGCGAAGCCGATTACGGCCCAGGGAGGTGTCCAGACCCCCAGTATCCCGCCGCCCCCGCGTCCCACTGCAGCTCCGGCCCGTTCCCCGCCGGTGGGGCGCTCCCGGGCGGCTGGGCTCCCCAAGCAGCCTGGAACATGCCGCTGGGGGTCGCCGAGATCACCCGCTCTTCGCGGCGGGCAGGCCTCACCCTTCCCCAGGCTCCTGGCAGACTCCCCGGACATCGTGGCGCAGCGCGGAGAGAGCGCCTGTGGGGTTTGCAGGCGATTCAAGAAGTAGGTAGCTCGTCCTCCCCGCCCTCCTTCCGTAGCTCAAAGGGGCCTGCCCCGGGCGGCGGCCAGCTCCACCCCGTCTGCCTTCCCGACTTTATGGTACAGCCCTTAAAACATCTTAAGGGGCTGTTGCGTTAAAGCGTCTCGCTGGCCAAGAGATGGCGCCACGGGGAGATGCACAAAAGTTCTAAATGTTCGGAGCCAAGCCTCCGCCCCCGAACGAAGGGGTCTCCGGTCCGCCCTCCACGGGGATTCACGTCTGACCCTGGCCCTGACCTCCCTCCCGTGGCACTGACCTCTAAGAACCACCCGCTTGGTCCCAAGGCTTCACGACTTAAGCGCCTGTGGCTCGAGCCCATGGCTCTCTCCCCGGTCCAGAGCGTTCTCTCCCAAGGCTCCTGTTCAGCTTGTGAAGGGAAAATAAAAATCTCTGGACTCCAAATTCACTATGCCAAAGGGAAGAGTCAAGTTTGGAAACTGAGTCAGGCAACAAACACTGCCTCCCATTTTATTCCTAAGTAGCTACAAAGAAAAAAGGCCACACACCTCCCCAACGGGCTTCCTTACAAGGAAATTCCTTGTGGACCCCCAGGATCTTTATTCTAAAAGAGATCAGTTGAATTTCACCCTGGCAATATAAATTAACAGCTTATATTCACAAGCACAGGACAAAGACAGGCCCAGGAGTCATCCTTCCTCTTGCTGGAGAAAAATGCATGTTTGACTGCTTCGTCTACCCTGTATTTAATCTTGTAAAAATGCAGATTCAACAAGCATTAGACGAATGCATAACTAACTCTTCCTCCACATCCTCCTTTCACATGTCACATGTGCATTCAGTGAATGCTGATAAAAGGCCCCAAAGAATGCAACTACCTGCCCCTTTTATCTGCCTTCCCTTTTTTCTTTCTTTCCACTTTCCCCTACTGCCTGCTCTTTTTCCTTTAAATATTGAAGTCCTCAAGCCCTCTTTGGAAGGAGCACAGATCACAGATGTCCCTGTGATTTTGTGTTCCTTTTTCTCAGCTGTGTCCTCAACCCTGGCAAAATAAACCTCTAAAATGATTGAGACTCACCTTGGTCATTTCTTTCGATTTACAAGCTTGGCTATGGCTCGCTGCAGGTTTGCCGAGCCACCTGGACAGGCTTTTCCTTTTTCTGTCAGTACTAGCTTAAGGTGACTACTGGGAGGGCTTCTATCCCTACTGCCACCTGTAGGATACATCCCTTTTCATTTTAACCCATAGGAGACAGCACACACCTGAATATTATTAACCTCAGAATAATGGTGCTGCTTTCAAAAATCTCCTACTTACTAAACTTTTGGGTTTTGAAGACCTGGTAATGAAACTGAGTACTCTCATTTTTCTAAGAGATAGCTAATGAGTTTTTTTTTTTTAATTATTTGTTTCTCCCGCCTTTTCTCTTTCCTTCTTTCTCCCTGTTTCCCACTTCCTACTTAGCTCTTTAGAAATGCAATTATCTTTTACCTTCCCTTCACTAGACACTCCCTACAGGGCAAGCTTATCTAACTGGGTGCTTACTTAAAAGCTCCAGAGCAGAACTCTGGCCCACCAGGAGATTGCCTTCAGAGATAACAGTTAATATACATCCAAAAGTATGCCCAGACATGGCTGCTTTGCAAAGGACTTCTGCCCATGATGGCACCACCCAGTAGATAAAGTACCAAAGTGAGACCAGCGAACCTTGAACCCCTGCCCACTCACTCCCTCCCCATCAAGCAGTTCATACCAAGTCCTCCCTTTAAAAGCCCCTGCTTTCTGCCCCAGAAGCCAAGGGGTACCCTTAAGGCAGGAAGCCTGTTTTTCTTCCCCTAAGGTAGCTTTGGAATAAAAAATCACTTTCTTTATACCAGATTTTGCTTTTTTTAATATTTGGACTCTGAAAGCGACAAGCAACTGAACGTGCATTTCAGTTACAATAAGGGGACAGGCCCAGAATCAAGCAGGTGGGCCGAATGAATTTAGTCTTGGGTCTGTGAATAAAGGTCTGGCCAGAGAGTCCTCTCAAACAGCTCTTTTAACTTAGGGGTCAGGAAAGAGGGGTTCCAGGGCCATCATACAGATAAGGAAAAAGATTATTCAAAGATTTCTTTATTAGCCTAGATTTGAAAGCTGGTAACTCCTGTGCCATTTTTGGGGTGGGATAGGGGGAGACGTCTGTTTTTATTTTGATTAGCCCTATTATGGGAGGAGCAGAGAATTTGGTGAAAAGCACCAAGTCTTGGAGCACCCTGCCTGTTTTGATCCTGGTTCCACTCCTGTAATCAGTTGCTAGGACTAGGGTAACAAAGTACTACAGAGTGCCTTAAACAACAGAAGTGTATCACCTCACAGTTCTAGAGGCTGCAAGTCCAAGATGAAGGTACCAGCAGGGTTGCTGCCTCCTGAGGACTGTGAAGGAGTCTGTTCCATGCCTCTCTCCCAGCTTCTAGTGGTTTGAGGGAATCTTTGGTGGCCCTTGGAGTGGAGAGGCACCATCCCATCTGTGCCTTCATCTTCATTTGCACTCCATTATTCACACTCAATTTAGTTACATCTGCAACAACCCTATTTCCAAATAAGGTCACATACTGAGGTACTGGGGATTAGGACATCAATGTATGAAATTGGGGGGAGCACAATTCTACCCATAACAACCACTTATTAACTGTGAACATGGGGAAGTCACTAACCTCAGTATGCTTCAGTTTCCTCACCTGTAAAATAAGATGGAAAAAAATGTTATGCCTCTCATATAGATGTTTCAGGAAAGGGGTCCTGATCCAGATCCAAAAGAGGGTTCTTGGATCTTTCGCAAGAAAGAATTCAGGTCAAGTCCACAGTGCAAAACAAAACCAAGTTTATTAAGAAAATAAAGTGGTGAAAGAACAGCTACAAGGATTTGTGATAAATGATTAATTTTCATAATTACTATGTTTTGCAAGAATCAGTATTATCTTTAAAGCAAAATTAGGAATACCTTTGGTTCTCAAGATATTGGGATATCTGGACACTCCCAAGTCTGGGTCTGTTTAGTAAACATTATCAATCTGTTCCCTTAACCATAAACATCTAGAGGCTAGGGATACCTAACTTTCTGGGAATTGCAGCCCAGCAAGTCCCAACCTCATTTTCCTAGCCCTCACTCAAGATGGAGTCGCTCTGGTTCAGACATCTCTGACATAGAGTTTGTGGCAAGATTAAATCAGTTACTATACAGAAAGCACTTAGGCCAGCATTTGGCATAGAATGTGTTAAATAAACGTGATCACTACATATTTTTATTTAATTCAGTAAATAGGCAAGAAATGGATATGAATTTTTAAAAATTGACCACATTTTTGCTAAAATAGGAGCACTGCTTAACTTTTTTTAAGGAAGTTGACTTTTTAGAAGAATTTTTAGCACATTAATGACTTCATATAAATAACTTTGTAAATTTCAACTTGGCAGGGCAAAACCTCTGAATGGCCAAACAAAAAAATTTCACATCAAGGTATTATTTTAAAACTTTTACTTGGAATGACCTGTCCCCTAATTTAGTATGAATAATGTAGTGTTTTGTTGTAATGATTTGAAAGATCCAGCTCATCAATAAATAAAGTAAAAGGTTAATTACTCAAAGAAATAAATTGAAAATACACTCTCCCAGTGAATTATTGTACTATATTACTGGTGTGCATTATAGTAGATCCTCTCCAAGTCACTTGTGGTTGTGTAAACATCTGAATATACACTTGAGGAAAGAAAAGAACTTTCATCTGAGAAATATGAGCCATTTAAAATTATTAGGCCCAAAGAGACATTAAAATGAGACAGCAGTCATGCCCTACTTCCCGCTTTGACCTATATATTCACCTCTTGAAACTGCTTGTTACAGCCACAAGTTAAATAAGGTTAAATTAGGTTAAATAAATTAACCTATAATGCCACAGCAAACACTGTAACCTACAGCCTATAGCTTAACAATGTATAGCCAGCTACTAATCAATGTTATTTCTGTAAACCAGTGAGAATTCCTAACAAACAACTTTGTGTCAGCCCACTCCCTGAAGCCCTTTTTTGCCTTTGGAAATCCATTTGTAACTGCTGCTAATGAGAGTGTCTATTCAGAGCAACTTGAACCTATACTCCTGGGTTGTAACCCTCAACCTTGGCTCAAATCAGCTCTCTATTGGCATTAATTTTGCTTCACCTTCTTCCTTTTATGTTGACACACTATTCACAGCCACAGTTAAAAGGAAACAATACATACTTTTTTACAACCATAATTCTTAATAATTAACCTACGAGACTAATCTGAGAGGATTCTGCTGGTTAAAGATCAAGAGTTCAAGACCCTAAGGATAAGAAGTAGTTTTCTAAGTATCATCTGTCTTCACTTCCTATGTACACCACTTGATACAACATTCTTCTGTGACTTTTCAGGAATATAACAAACAATATTATACTTTCTAATGTATAATAAATTAATGTTTATAAGGTTTTTTATGGAATAAGTTAGGAATATTGAAAGTCACTGTATTAGTCTGTTCTCACACTCCTGATAGAGACATACCCGAGACTGAGTAATATATAAAGGAAAGAAGTTTAATTGACTGACAGTTCCACATGACTGGGGAGGGCTCACAATCAAGGCAGAAGGTGATGGAGGAGCAAAGTCATGTCTTACATGGTGGCAAGCAAGAGAGCTTCTGCAGGAGAACTCCCATTTATAAAACCATCAGAGCATTAACTGGGTGTGGTGGCATGTGCCTATAATCCCAGCTACTCGGGAGGCTGAGGCAGGAGAATTGCTGGAACCCTGGAAGTGGAGGTTGCAGTGAGCTGAGATTGCACCACTGCACTCCAGCCTAGGTGACAGAGTGAGACTCTGTCTCAAAAAACCAAGCAAAAAAAAAAAAAACCATGAGATCTGGTAAGACTTATTCACTACCACAAAAACAGTATGAGGCAACTGCCCTCATGACTCAATTACCTTTACCTGACCCCATCCTTGACATATGGGGATTATTACAATTCAAGGTAAGATTTGGGTGGGTGCACAGCCAAACCATATCATTCTGCCTCTGGCCCCTCCCAAATTTCATGTCCTCACATTTCAAAACCAATCATGCCTTCCCAGCAGGTCCCCCAAAGTTTTAACTCATTTCAGTATTAATTCAAAAGTCCACAGGGCAAAGTCTCATCTGAGACAAGGCAAGTCCCTTCCACCTATGAGCTTGTAAAATCAAAAGCAAGTTAGTTACTTTCTAGATACAATGGGAATACAGGCATTGGGTAAATACACTTGTTTCAAATGAGAGAAATTGGCCAAAATGAAGGAGCTACAGGCCCCATGCAAGTCCAAAATCCAATGGGGCAGTCAAATCGTATAGCTCCAAAATGATCTCTTTGTCTCACATCCCAGTCATGCTGGTGGTGCCAGAGGTGGGTCCCATGGCCTTGGGAAGCTTCACCCCTGTGGCTTTGCAGGGTACAGCCTCTGTGCTGGCTGCTTTCATGGGCTGGCATTGAATGTCTGCAGCTTTGCCAGGCACATGGTACAAGCTGTCAGTGAATCTACCATTCTGTGGTCTGGAGGATGGTGTCCCTCTTCTCACAGCTCCACTAGGCAGTGGCCCAGTGGGGACTCTGTGTGGGGGCTCCAACCCCACATTTCCCTTCCTCACTGCCCTACCAGAGGTTTTCCATGAGGGCTCTGCCCCTGCAGTACACCTCTGCCTGGACACTGAGGTGTTTCCATACCTCCTCTGAAATCTAGGTGGAGGTTCCCAAACTTCAGTCCTTAACTTCTGTGCACCTCAGCCTCAACAACATGTGGAAGCTGCCAAAGCCTGAGGCTGGCACCCTCTGAAGCAATGGCCTGAGCTCTACATTGGCCCCTTTTAGCCACAGCTACAATGCAGGGCACCAAGTCCCAAGACTCCACAAATTTGTAGGCCCTGGGCCTGGTCCACAAAACCATTTTTCCCTCCTAGGCATATGGGCCTGTGATGGGAGGGGCTGCTGTGAAGACCTCTGACATGCCCTGGAGACATTTTCCCCACTGTCTTGGCAAACAACACTTGACTCCTCATTACCTATGCAATTTCTGCAGCAGGCTTGAATTTCCCCTCAGAAAATAGGTTTTTATTTTCTATTACATCATCAGGCTGCAAATTTTCTGAACTTTTATGCACTGCTTCCCTTTTAAACATAAGTTCCAGTTTCAAACAATATCTTTGTGAATAAATGAAACTGAATGGTTTTAACAGCACCCAAGTCACCTCTTGAACGCTTTGCTGCTTAGAAATTTCTTCTGCCAGATGCCCTAAATCATCTCTCTCAAGTTAAAAGTTCCACAAATCTCTAGGGCAGAGGCAAAATGCCACCTGAACGTTATCTAAAACATAGCAAGAGTCGCCTTTATTCCATTTCCCAAAAAATTCCTCATCATTATCCAAGACAACCACATCCTTGACTTGATTGTCCATATCACTATCAGCATTTTGGTCAAAGTCATTCAATATGTCTCTTGGAAGTTCCAAACTTTCCCACATCTTCCTGCCTTCTTCTGAGCCCTCCAAACTGTTCCACTCTCTGCCTGTTACCTAGTTCCAAAGTTGCTTCCACACTTTTGGGTATCTTTATAGCAGCACCCCACTCTGCCTGTACCAGTTTACTGTATTAGTCTGTTCTCACACTTCCAGTAAAGACATAGCCGAGACTGGGTAATCTATAAAGGAAAGAAGTTTAATTGACTCACAGTTCCACATGACTGGGACCTCACAATCATGGCAGAAGGCAATGGAAGAGCAAAGTCAGTCTTACATGGTGGCAGGCAAGAGAGCTTGTGCAGGAGAACTCCCATTTATAGAATCATCAGATCTCGTGAGACTTACTACCACAAGAACAGGATAGGGGAAACTGCCTCCATGATTCAATTATCTCCACCTGGCCCCACCCATGATACATGGGGATTATTATAATTCAAGGTGAGATTTGGGTGGGGACACAGCCAAACCATATCAGTCACTTTAACAGTTTCACTGTTATTTTAATAAATAATATTTGATATAACTTTTTTTAAAAGTTAAGGGCCATTATTCTATAAACAGGATTTTTTTTTTTTAATTAACATTCTGTGACAGCCCATAGCAGAGAAACAGCCTTCATGGAAGGATGATTGAATGTGTTAAAAGAAATGATTGAATGCATTAAAATAAAAACTTCAGCCAGATTAAATTTAAAGCAGTTTAATTGAACAATGAATGATTCATGAATTAGGCAGCTTGCAAAATCACAGCAGATTCATGGTCTGACACCTAAGTCTGATCTCTTAACTGCTACCATATCTCATGGATTCTATGATTCACATTTCTTCATGTTTAAATACCTCTAAAAATTGAGGTTTATCTAAAATTACACCAGGCTATATAATTTTATTTTGGGAGGCTGGGACAATAGGATTACTTGAGGTCAGGAGTTAGACCAGCCTGGCAAAAATGGTAAAACCCTGTCTCTACTAAATACAAAAATTAGCCAGACATGGTGGCACATGCCTGTAATCCCAGCTACTTGGGAGGCTGAGGCAGGAGAATCACTTGAACCCAGGAGGCTGAAGTTTCAGTGAGCTGAGATCACCCCACTGCACTCCAGCCTGGGCAACAGAGTGAGTGACACTTTGTCTAACAAAAAAAAAAAAAAAAAAAAAAAAAAAAAAAAAGGAGCTTGAATATAAGAAACAAATTGAGAGGATATTAAAAGTCCATTGAGAGAAGAATGGATAAATAAATGTGGTGTATTCATATAATGGACATCTACCCAGTAATGAAAACAAATAGCCTACAGCTATAGTTATCAACTTAAATGCCTCTAAGCCTATTGAGCCAGATACTGAATCAAAGATTGATATTGAGCCAGAAAAGCAAGTCACAAAAATATATATAGTATGACTCTAAATGTCTTAACTTTAAAAACATGCAAAGTGAAACAGCACATTAGTTATGGCTCATGCATATGTGGTAGAATTGAAAAGCAGTGAACAATAAACACAGAAATTCAGGATGGTGGTTACATCCAGGGAAAAGGAAGGGAGTGGAAAAGGGAGGGTACATGATATAGGCGGGTGCTTAGGGGTATTGGTTCCCCTCTGTTTCTTCAGCTGGAAGGTGGCTTCCAGAGCATGGCATTGAGGTGGGAAAGGATGAGGTGGGAAGAAATGAGGTGAGCACTGTTGTCATTTGAAAAGCTTTCTATACACTTTGATTTTTTTTACTGTTAATATACACCATATTGGGGGAAATTAATATTTAAGAAACATTTTTAAAAGAACAGTAGAAAAAACCTACTGTTAAAAGGCAACTATTAAAAGAGATGAAGTAGATCCATGCAGAAACATGCTGGAGATACATTGTTAAATAAAAATGTTGTAAAACAGCATGCAGGAGGTAATCCCATCTGTTGTATGCACACGTCCTGCCAGGTATCTCCTAAATGTCGTACCTGAGAAGTCTTTAATCCTCACAACAATTCTAAGAATTAAGTACTGTTATTAGTACCATTTCAGGGCTGAGGAAACTGAGGGGGCAGAGGTTAAGTGATTGTCTCAAGATTAATACACTTTTATATAGTGGAGATGGGTTTTCAACTCTGGTCTGACATCTAAGTCTGATCAAGAGATCAGGTAGCAGTTAAGACTGCTGCCCTATCTCATGGATTCTAAGATTCACATTTTCTTCACGTTTAAAAACCTCTAAAAATTGAGGTGTGTCTAAAATTACAGCAGGCTGTGTAGCAGCCCTGACATAGATGTTATTGCTCTTGCTTGGACTTGCAGGGTAGCTGTCAATGGCTTTGGAAGAAAATCCCAGAGATAATAGAACATTCTTGCTGCATTAAGAAATTAAATGTTCTTCTTGGCACAGAGGACAATGCTGTGGAATGGATGGGTTGGGAAAATGAATAGCTAGGAAGCTGATTTTAAAAAACTGTTCAAAAGAGCTGGATTCTAAAAATTGAATGACTAATTTACATAACTTATATTTTCCTTTTTATACTTGCACAAAAGTAAGATATGATAAAAAATTATTTCTAAATAAGCTTAAGAGTTATTTTATCATAAAAATCTGTCTGCGCTTACAAGAGCTCTTTCACTGGGCATAAAATAAAAATTCTAGGATTCTGTTATAATTTAATTGGTAGATTATTACCTCGTCAGTTGATCTTAGATCTGATGAAATACAATGTATCTCCCTCACAGTCCCCTAAAGTACTTACTGACATTTTTAAAGAAAAAAAATGTATTTTATTTAATGTCCAAGAACAAAATACACACACACACATACACACACACACACACACACACCTAAAACAGAATTTACACTTACCATTGAGATGCATTGTGAAATTTTCTATTCTGTTCTTTCATTTTAAAGACACGTTGGTCACAATTTAGTAAGCAGATCTTTTTTTTTTTTTTTTTTTTTTTTAAAGGCTGGTCAAGTGAAGCAGTGGGAGTGGAGAAAGAACAGAGAAATCTGTAACTGGTTGTGATCAATTAGTTGTAAACACCACTATAATCGGACCAACCAGTAAGCAGATCTTACCAACCACTAATATGTTCCAATCCAGAACTGCTCTAGAGCACAAATGTGTGTTATAATTTAAGAGAAATTTATAGTCTTCCATCTTAGAATTAGCTCACAGTAGTATCCTATTAACTCAGAAAAATAATTTAAAAACCTAACATAGTCTCGTTACTATGTATCCTTCCTAGACAGGGTGTATTGTTTCAGTGTGTGTGTAAATCACCTTCCTTCCCAGACTCAATAGCTAAGGGGAAATGACTTGCAACTATGTAACAAGACCTCATATCTGTATTGCACATTTTATATGAAAGTCCTTTTAAGTACATAATTTTTCTTCACAACAACCCTGTGAGGGTAGACAGAGAAATATCAGATTCACTTTACAAAAGAAGTTAAGATTCAGAGAGGTTAAGTGACTTTTCCAGTTATCACATACCTAGTAAGAGGCAGAGATAGAATAAGAACCATGAACTTTAAGGTAGAGGGCTTTTTTCTCCATGTCACATAGCCTCTGAGAGTAAAATCTGAACTCAAATAATTTCACCACTTCATCCTCACTTTCTGATGTTGACTCAAATTTTTGTCATCGAATACAACAAAACACCCACTTCTAAACTTAATTGTAATCATCTAATAGGTTCATCTTGCCTACTGCACAGATAAAGCCATTCGCTGAGACAGTGATATTGCAGTAGAGAAGGAGTGTAATTATCACAGGACCAGCTAAGTGGTAGGACAGGAGATAATTCTCAAATATGCCTCTACGAGAACTCAGAAGCTAGGACTTTTAAGGATAATTTGGTGGGTAGCAGGCTAGAGATTGGGTGCTGCTGATTGGTTGGGGATGGAATCATAGGAGTGTCCAAACTGTCTTCAAGTGCTGAATCAATTCTGGGTAGGGACCACTGGTTGAGTCAGTTTCTTGATATGAATCATGGGTCTGGGTGGAATTAGTCAGTTACCAGAATGCAGAAGTCTGAAAGATATTTCAAAGACCGGTCTTAGGTTTTGACAATAGTGATGTCATCTGTAGAAGCAATTACAAATCTTATGACCTCTGACTTCATGACTCCTGAACAGTCAGAAATTATAGAAAAACAAACTAGGAAATAGTAACTGCCAATTACTGCTTAACTACACCTACATTTTAGTAATCAGGGTAACAGAAAACAATGGTTGGTTATCATTTCACCATGCTCACATTTTAGCAGAATTCAGACCCCTCCCACAATCCTAATCTTGGGGCTTTTCATTAGTCTTACAAAGGCGGTTTCCGTCCCCAAACAAGGAAGGGGTCAGTTTTAGGGAGAGACTATTACCATCCTTGCTTCAAAGTTAAGCTATAAACTAAATTCCTCCCATGGTTAGCTTGGCCTACACCAAGGAATGAGTGAGTTCAGCCAGCCTCTGAGGCTAGAAGCAAGATGGATTCTGCCATTCTGGGCTTCTTTCACTGCCATAATCTTTGCAAAGGCAGTTTTATTGTTATGCCAGGTTTTTACCAGTGAAAAAGGCCACAGAACATGTACTTTTTTGGAAAGTGTTGTTTCTTTGTCTGTAGTCTAAGGAAACACAAGCAATATGAAAAACCCTAAAGGCCAAGGAAATTGAAGGAAAGTCCAATGAGAAGATATAAAATAGAATATGTTGATGGATTAGTGGTTTTAAGCTTATACTTTTGTGAGGAGGTTTACTTTTGTGAGAAATTAATAAAGATGACCTTTGAAGCTTTTGAAGAGGATCTTAAGCCTTCATGATGTTATTCAACATGGAATGCGGAATGATGGTCTTCACACACTTCTTCAGACCGTGTTTTCACACACTTGGTACTTCGTGCTTTTCTAACATGCTGTTTTAGGTGATATTTAGGCAACAGTGCAAATTGACTTGTGTTTTTGTTTATTAATTGTCCTTGTACTTCTTTAAATGGAGTTCACGTTAGAGTCCATAGATATCAGTGTTCCGCAAAACTGGTAATTACCTGGCATCCAAGGCTCCAAGACATCTCACAAGTCCCATGTCAACCACAAACCAAGTACTTCCAAGAAGTAAATTCCTTACTTTATGTCACTCTGCAATGTATTTTGTCATTCTTATACATTTCACTGTTTTCCTTTTGTCATCTCCTATAAAGTCTTCCTTCTATGTTATTTTTTCTTTCGCTAAGTACTAGTTTGTCAAACATGTATTGTAGTGTTGCAGATAGTTAGCCAGGCATGAGCAGGACAGGAGAGGGCTCTCCTTCTCCCACTAGGAATGTCAGGTGATGGTTGGGCAATTATCACATTGCCTTTCTAAAAGTGATAGATTGGCATCTGGGCCCTGGGAGAGGTCATTTCCAGATGGCCCACAATTATTGCACTAATGTGTTAATTGAATGCAGGCACCAGAGAGAAGCAACTTTCTGGGCATATGCATTAAGAGACAAAGTGGTAGAGTATGACCTTTTAGGGGCACCCCCCAGAAAAGGGAAGCAAGCCTCAGATGGGCATGTTTACAATTTCCTAAACACACTGTCCATGCTCAATTCCTAAAGGTAAAGAGGGCCATGAATGTGGGCAGCCCACCCGAAGGAAGAATCATGGGAAAGGGGCCAGCCTGTAAAGTCCTAGGATCAAGGTTAAACGTTGGGCTTGTTCTTCAAGTCGCATGCTTGGGTCCCTTCCAAATGTACTTTCCTTTATTTCCTGTTCTAAAGTCTTTTAAAATAAACTTCCACTCCTGTTCTGAAACTTGCCTCGGTCTCTTTTTCTGTTGTATGCCTCTCAATCGAATTATTTCTTCTGCGGAGGCAAGATGTGAGTTGCAGACCCGTTCTGATTTGCCCCCTATAACTCAAATACCTTCCACCAATAAAAATAGTGCCACCTGGCTGGGCGTGGTGGCTCACACCTGTAATCCCAGCACTTTGGGAGGCCGAGGCGGGCAGATCACGAGGTCAAGAGATCGAGACCATCCTGGCCAACATGGTGAAACACCATCTCGACTAAAAAATACAAAAATTAGCTGGGTATGGTGGCACGTGCCTGTAGTCCCGGCTACTCAGTAGGCTGAGGCAGGAGAATTGCTTGAATCCGGGAGGCAGAGGTTGCAGTGAGCCGAGATAGCGCCACTGCACTCCAGCCTGGTGCCTGGCAACGGAGCGAGACTCTGTCTCCACTAAAAAAAATAATAATGC